>AUXH01000003.1:0-117762 GCA_000482145.1 Strigomonas culicis
GAAGAGAGAGAGAGAGAGAGAGAGAGAGAAAGTTTTGAGAATGAAGTCATTACGCCTTTGTAAAGCACTTCCTAAGCGCCTATCAACACATACTTGACATACAATTCCAACAGTGAGCCCTGTTTCATAACCCAGTGACAGTTACCGGCTGTACTAGTAATCGCCGCTACAATAGTTAAACAGGACTCGCGAAACAGTGGTTGGGAGTGAAGCGATAATCGGCCCGTACTTGTTCGCATTGTCATACAAGTCGAAGAGGGGAACGGCGACCAGTTGCGTATTGGACTCTAAGAGGTTAAAGTAGACGGTGGGCTCCAACTGCACCAGGAATACAACGCGCACTTCTTTCACGTGATCTACGGCAATATGAGGCGGAATGTACGGATACATGAGGGGACTAAAATGAGGACGGTACCACTTGCCAAGAACATCCCCGACACGGAAAAATGAAGAGGCCCTCGAGAGGCCGCGGCTTCTGCCCACCTCCACAACGCTATCCGAGGTGCTTTGCTCCGCATTAGCGCCGATGTTCTTCTCCTCACCCAACAGCTGTCGACCCAGCTTGCGCAGCAGGCATGTTTCCTCACTCTCGCCCCTGCGGCAGCGGCCGCCGGGCAGCCGGTACGTCGCGTCCACCGATGCCGCGTTCCCGGTCACAATTCGCCCATTTCCCGCTCCGTCCGTGTTCGCCACTGCGGATTGCTTCAGCAACAGTATGTGCGGGTGACGTCGCAAGTGCACGATGAGCACCCCGTCGACGGAGTTCACGCAACGCTCCTCTGCGCATCGTGCCTTCAATCCCATCAGTTTTTCAAATGGCGTTTTATGCTTTTTTACCGTATCCGCGTTGACAACCGTGTAGTTCTCTAGCGGATACACATCTAGCTTTGTTTTGAGCGACATCTATGCTATGCTGCGAGGTTGGTATATATAGATAAGTACCATAAACAAAGTGGGTGTGTATGTGTGAGAGAGAGCGAGAGAGAGAAAAAAAAAACATGAAGAGGAATGAATGCACAAGAAAAAACACCGAGAGAAAGAACCAATTGAAAAAAACACAAACTCCTGACCAAGAAGAGAGTTCATCCGTCCAAAAAAAAAGATAAACCAAAACAGAACAGTCATCTTACTTTTGATGTATTATCATAGACATTTACACACATGTACATACATGTGTACGTATTAAGCATCTGGTTTCTTGTCGTAGCGCCGAAATGCATTATAGTCCAAGTCTTGTTCCTTTGCACTTGGCGTTACGTCGCGGTTGGTGCGTTCCAGCACCTGGTTCACGTGCTTGGAAAGGTCGATAATCTCCGCCGTCCGCTTCATGCCCACGAGGCCAATCTTGATCACACTCTCAAACGGCACATCAATCTGATATGCATTCTGCGGCGCTACCACTTTATCCTCATCCGTAATGAAAAAAGACAAAAGTCCTTGCAGCAAGTGCAAGTGCGACACAACGAGCACTGGCGCGGAGCTCGCCTGGATATCATGAATGTGCGGTTCCAAGCGTGCGTTGAAGACTTGGTGGATGCACTCGCCATTCGGCCACGCCGTGTAGTAGGGATCCGCACACATGGAATGCAGTGTGTTAGGCATGGTCTTGCGGACGTCGGAGAGCAGCATACCCTCACAGTCCCCGTGGTTGATATCGTCCAGCGTCGGGAAGTACGACACGTGACAGTTCAGATCGGTGTCGCTGTTCGCATGGTCAACCGCCGGCTGTCCGTACAGCTTAGAAGACTCCTCGGCAAAGTAGTGGATCGTCTGTGTGGCCCTCTTGGCGCAGCTGGTCATAACATTCAGGCTCGCGTGCGGCGGCATCTCCGCTTTAAAGTACTCAAACAGCGCCGCACTATACGCCTTGCCGCGCTCCGTCAGACGCGAATTCCCACCAATGCGCCCACACAACATGTCGACATATTCGCCCGGGCGCGACAAATACAAGTTAGCAGGGGTGTGACTCAGATTGTGAAGCATGTAGGCAAGCCGCGAGGGCATCCAGCCGGATATCATGTTGAGAGAGTAGTTCTTGTTGTCTTCAATGCGGATGTACGAGAGGTCGCTGTCGCTCAAGGGGTTCAGCGTCTTGTACACCGCCTCGTGCTGCTCCAGCACGCTGTAGTACTGCTGCACAAAGTTCTCCGGCGCGTTAGCAAACAAGTCCCTCGCGCGCAGGATGTTGTTGTGAATGACGGACTTATCGTTGTTGACCACTTCCACAAAAATCACGCGATTGGGCTGTATGTGGTGCGTGGACTTCAGCGCGCGAAGAAGTGCGGAGCGCCGCGCTGTGGTGGACTGCGTCCCGTCCAGGATAGCGACGCCCCCCGTCTGGACGATAAAGCGTGTCATCTCCTTCGCAATGATGGCCGACACACGCGCCTCTATATCTGCCGTGCTCGGGACCGGTGCACCAGAGCCGCCCTCCCGCAGCAGCTCCTTCTCCACGCGCTTGCGGTAGACTTGGTGGCTAAAAATGTTACAGGTCAGCCCGTTCCACTGGAAATAGCGCCTAATCTGCTGCGCGACATAGGTCTTCCCGCGCGCCGGAAGGCCCACCATGATGACAATAAGCGATCCGACCATCGGTTGTGGCACGGAGGAGAAGTCCGGCGCGTTGGGACTCATCGGCGACGTATCACTCACAAGTGGATTTGCAGAGAAGGAGTCCGGCAGCACCTCTCCGCTCTCGTATTTCCCAAGAAGCACCTTGGCGATATCGGCATGCGCGAACTCCTCTGCGAGCTCCAGCGGTGTCTTGCCCTCACGATCTTGGAGCATGTGGTCGGCGCCGTACTCCAGCAGCAGGTTGATGACGGCCAGCCGCCCGTTCATCGCGGCAATGTGGAGGAGCGTGCGGTCGTCGTAGTCGCGGCTGTTGGGATCGGCGCCGCCGTCCAGCAGGATCTGCACGCCGACCACATCCCCCGACGCACACAGCTGGCACAGCTCGACGGTCAGCATGTAGATGATGGAGTCGTCTTGGGGCTCCTCCAGCGCTGCCTGGCCACTCTCCTGTGAAGGGTTCGGCTGCAGCTCCGCTTCCTTCGCTCGAAGTGTGTCAATGTAACTATTGATCTTCGCGAGCTCTTCCTGGATAAAGGCCATTTTCTGGAAAGAGACGGGCTTTTGCTTCTTCTTCTTATCCACTAGTGTAGTGGGAACTTGTTTCTCCATTGTTTCTCTTGTGTGTATGTATGTGTGTGTGAGGGAGGGGGGGGTTGCAAGTACGGATGTTGTCACCTCTCTTAGAAAAGAAATTTGAAACGGGTTAACTTCGATAAGATGCCACCACTCTAAAAATGGGTGAACTGGGATACTAAAATACTCTTTTGTTTGAATAAACGAAAGTGTAGAGAAAATGAACCGGAAGAGCGGAAGGGAAAGAAGGATACAACATCAAAAGAAGAAGAACAAGCGTAGACCTTAGCACCCTTATACAACTAAAAAAAAAAAGAGGCTGCGATGCATATACAATAACGACCGCTATTCATTAGTTTTTCTTGGTACCACACTACATCCTGTAGTCATTTGTCTTCACCACACAACAAATAACGACAGGAGAATCCTCAACCGGAAGTGTTACCATTTCATGTTTGGGTTCTGAACAACAACCAAGAAAAGAAAAAGAAAAAAAAGAGGGCTTCGATATTCACTTGTTTCGTCCTTTATGATTTGTGTTTCTTGAAGAGGAAAGAGGAGGGAGAGGAAAAAAAGCCGAGACCTACTCTGCTGTCACGGAGTTTTTGAACCCTTGAAGTGTATTCTTGAGTAACATGGCGATGGTCATCGGGCCAACACCGCCAGGAACGGGGGATATGTACGCCGCGTGCTCTGCTGCCTCCTGGAAGCACACGTCGCCAGCCAGTCGGTAGCCGGCCTTCTTTGTAGCATCATCTACCGGCGTCGTGCCAACGTCGATGACGGCCGCGCCATCCTTGATCCAGCTGCCTTGCACAAAGCCAGGCTTGCCCATGGCCGCGATGACAATGTCCGCAGACTTGACGGTCTCCTCCAAGACGGGCATCGGCGTCGCGGAATGCACGACGGTCACGGTGGCGTTGTGCTTCATCAGCAACGCCGCCACCGGTGCGCCCACGATGTTGCTGCGACCCAGCACCACTGCCCGCCTGCCCTCAATCGGGATGTTCGTGCGCTGCAGCATCTCGATCACGCCGGCCGGCGTGCACGGCAGGAACAGGGGCTCGCGGCCCTTGCAGTGCAGCAGGCCGACGTTGATGGGCAGCAAGGCATCGGCGTCCTTCGTCACCTGCACCACCTCCAGTGCCCTGTTTTCATCAATGTGTTTGGGGAGGGGCAGCTGCACAATGATGCCGTGGCACTCCGGGTTTTCATTGAGCTTCACGATCTGCGCCTCCAGCTCCGCCTGAGACACATCGCCGGGCAGCTCCACGTTAAAGCTGGCGAACCCGCACTCCGCAGCCGCCTTGTGCTTGAGCCGCACATAGGTCTGCGAGTCCTTCCGCTCCCCCACGATGACAGCAGCCAGGCCAGGCACCTTGTGGTACTTCTCTCTCAGCACGTCGACCTCCGCCTTTATCTCCCCGCGGATCGCTTCAGCGATGGCCTTGCCGTCGATGATCTGTGCGCTCATGATAACTACTGTATACTACCTAGCAGTCGGCAGGGAGGTGAAGAAAAAAAAAAGTGAAACAGAGACGACGACAAGAGAGAGAAAGAGAGCGAGAGAAGAGGAATGGAAAGAAGAACAGCGATTATAGTAAAGACAAAAAAGCATCGTAGAACATTCTGTGCACAGTGTACCGCCATTTCAATCATATAATGCCACATTCGAAAACAGAGAGAAAAGAGCAACGAGTGCATACACTATTCGGCTTATTCGGGACTCGTTTTCTGTCGCAGAGCTTGCCGGATGTCAGAGACTATTTCAACTTGTGCATGCACGATTATGAATAATCGGGCACCTAGGCGTTGCTCTTCATTTTTGTTTTCCTTCCGAAAAGAAAAAAGAAAGGAAAAAAAAAACGCGGACAAGACACGCGGCCAGCGAACAGAAAAATAACTAAAAAAAAGGTATATTTGAAAATAAAAAATGTATATTTATGTAGATGAAGAAAAAAAAAACATTCGCTACACATAAAAACTCTATAAGGAAGTGCTTCTATCAGTAAAAGGGGTGAAAAAGATCTAAAATAGCTTCCGCTCACGCCGACAGTGTAATATGTCCGCATGAATATGATGCTCCAGGAATATGTCCAGTCGACAGAAGGAGACGATCCAAGTAAAAATGAAAAAAAAAGGGAACCAGAAAAGAAATCCATTAGTAATGCTTCATATCATCGAACGAATGGCAAGTATAGAAATACACTGTCCACTTTGTTTCGAAAGAAGGAAATTAGCGTCATTCGGAAAAGGCCCTTTTGAGAACACGCGCCAATGAATACTTTTTTTTTTGCTTTTTTTTTCTTACTTGAAAATTATTCGCTTCGAGTTACACTCTAAAACCCAATGCAAGGAATCGTTCTAGAGACTCCGCAGATACTTCATCGCAGCTGAATTGGGATTACAGAACAGCTTGCTGACCTCGCTGAATCGTTTTTCGGCGAAGAGGGAAAACGTAATCTCGCCAACCTGTGAAGAGACGTAGTTCTTTGCAATTCCCGCCATCACACTCTGTATCAGACGCCGCACCTGCGGTCCGGGGTCCCCAGTAGAGACGTCACACATGACGCGGCTAATGAACACACACGTGGCGGCAATTTGAGAAGGGTGGTACTGCCCGTAGTACGTGTGGATGGTGACGGACGAGATGATGTAGCGGAGCAGGTCCATCTGCTCCTTGGACGCGGGCGGGTCCTGCTCTGCCACGAGCGCGCTGGTCATGTGGGTGAGTGTGTTGGGGCAGAGGTGGAAATCGAGCGCCGTCGCGATGATCTTCTCCGTCTGCAGCACCTTCTCGCACGTGAAGGAGCCGGCCGCCTGGCTGACGAGAAATCGGAGGAAGTTGTGCAGGTAGAGCTCCTCAAACTTGCAGGCCAGGTAGAGGGCAGCGCAGCCGAACAGCAGAAAGCTGCTCCGCGACACCTGGTGGAGCGCAAGATACTGGTCCAGGATGGTCATCCCGAGGAAGTACGTCTCGGCGCGGAGGCTCTGCACGCTGTAAATGCTGACCTGCAGCAGCCACTCGGCAAGCATGCCACGAATCGTCGGCGTCAGGTCCGTTTGGATGGCCTGATAGATAGGCACCGGTTCGATGGACGCGTCCTTCTCGATGAAGTCATCGACAAGCGCCGTAAGGTAGCGTCCGTCGTAGGCGTTTCCGGTGAAGAGCGTCGGCTGCAGCTTTCTCAGCTCCACGTACAGCGGGATGGGGTCCACAAAGCCGCCTGCCTGCAAGGACGTGAGTATGGTGCACACCGCGTTCTGCGTGTTCGGGCCAAGCTGCTCGGCGAAGTGGTTGATGAGCGACAGCGAGACATCCTCTTGGAGCTTCACGACCAGCAGGATCCAGTCGCAGAGATCCTGGAAGGACGTCTCCATCCCCTGAAGGAGCTGCACACGCTTGAAGCGAAGGATGTCCATGACGCGCCCACTCGTCGGAATGTTCCGGCCGTTCCAGCTGCTCATGACGGGGTCGAGCAGCGCCTGCGTGGGCTCATCCAGACGCTTCATCAGAGACACAATGAATTGCTCCAGCTTGCCTGCGTTGATGGCCTTCTGGGGGCACACGTCAAAGATGTCCATATCGGAAGCTAAGACATCGTGCAGGTGACGCTGAAACTCGTTGAACGAAATGGGGCGCAGCTCTGCCTCCCTTGCCGCAACCGCCTTCTGCATGCGCTGCTTCCGAGAGAGCGGCTTCGACTGGGGGGAGGGCAGATCCAGCCGCCGCTTGCTCTTCACTTTTGCATCGGTGTTCACATTGATCGGGCTCAGAAAGTTTGATGAAGTGTTCATTGTACCAAACAACAGAAGAGCTAAACGACGAATCCTCTTTTGTGCTTTCACGCTTTCTATTAATAATAATAATATGTAGATACGAACAATTACACACACAACAACAACAAAAAAAAAACTGTTATATCCGTGAATCTATGAATACCTTATCCCTAGTATGTGACTGAAAGGCGTATAATGATGTACACGAGAAGAAGCAAGAGAGGCGTAACAATAGAAGAAATGAGTAAGGATAATCACAGTAAAGGGATTAAGGCATGTCAAGAATAAAGACCAGTTTCTTTTTCTACCGAGATTGTAAACCATAATTGTAATCACCAGAGAATACGAGTAATCTCACCAGGAGCAACAAAAACGCTATGTATATAAGACAGAAATGAAACGCAATATCGATTTCACAGTATTAGTTAGACACAGTGATACACTCTGAAGTGAGAGAAGAAACACATTTCTGTCGTATTGAATGTCCACGAGAAATCGAAAGAGAACAAAGAAGTACCTACAGGAAGGTAAACAACAAAGATGCCTCTTTTGATTTATTTGTAAAAAAATAAAAAAAAATGCATCTAAGAATGACAAGATCAAAGTGGTGTAGTAAAAGAAAAAAAAACCTGTATTCGATATAGAGATATAACTATTCTTCGTAGTATTGTTGTTATTACGCGAGCGACAAGCTGTCGACACCCAACAAGCGACTAAAAAAGGTAGACTCCACGACCGCCATGACCACGGTAACGACAAAATTATAGGTGCTGCTAGATGGACGATAGCTGGTACCGTCGGATGTCATAGAATTACCGTTCGTCACGCTCACCGGGATGGACGTCACGGTGGCGCCGTTCTGCACAGACGTGTCTGCCCAGTACGCGGCCGCTATCACCTCCAATCGGATCCGATTGGTGGAGGATCCCGTTTTGGAGTTGTAGCCGTTGATGGCGTTGGCCACAACCGAAGCCGTGTTCACCGATGACGAGGACAGGCGGTTCGTCACTATAGTCGCGTAGGCCGTGGTATTCCAGGTCATGATGCCGTCCAGCGGGAACAGAGTCAACGGGATGCCATGGCTACCTTGTGTAATGTAGTTGGCGGCGAGAGGGTCCAAGAAGAAGTTGATTTCCGCCTTCGTGTTGCCCACGTACACATTGAGCGTGTTGCCTTTGACGTTGAAGGCGCCGCCGGCGGCATAGATGCCAGTCACTCTGGACCGTAAAGTGGCGTACTTCTGCAGAAAGTAGGCGGCATTCGTGCAGGGGCCTAGGATCAGAAAATCGACGGACGAGCTACTCAGCAGGGAAGAGAGAGCACTCTCGAAGTACGTGAAAGAGGAGCCGTCCGAGCTAAGCACTCTGTCAAGCGTCGGCGACGCGCCAAACAGTAAATCCGCCTGTGCACGAAGAGCATAGCGGACGTACTTGCGATAGGTACAGGCGCTCACGCTGTACGTCTCGTTCGCCGTGAAGGCGATGTTTGTGACGAAATCGTCGTTCACCATCGAAACGCTGTTTCCATAGTACACGGGAATGGTTGTGGTAAAACCCTCATTCTTGAGCTGAGCCAGAAAATTGTGCACGTTTTCGTTGGCACTAGCCAGGTTAATATTCCACCCGTTCACCGTCAGCACAATCATGGAAATAACGACATCCCTTCGCTGTGCGAGATAGCGGAGTGCCTCCAGGTTGTGCGGCATCACTTCCATAAACACAACAGCCTTCTTCTTTACGGAAGTCTTCTTGCCCGTACCGCCAAAGGCATAGATGACCAAGAAAAGCAAGAAGAAAGAGTAGAGCGCAAAAGTAATCATCTTTAAAATCTTAATCTTCCGCGGTTGGGGCATTGCGCTCCAGTTCCCGTAGTACACCTTGACGTTATCCATTGTCACGTTAGTAAGAAGTATATGTCTATTTTTTTTTTCGTGTATATGGTACCAAAAATATGATACTATGCAGCGATAGCCTTTTTTTCCTTTTTCTTTTCGATGGAGTGTTCATAAAGTAGAGATGAGAGAGAGAGAGAGAGAGCAGAAAGGAAAACAAACACATAAGCAAAAAAGGGGGAAAAAAAAGACGGATTTTTCAAGCAAAAAGAAGAAGAGGACAAAAACGTTCAACTAAATCAGCCTATATAAGTACACCTGTTTCCTTTTTCATTATTATTTTTTAATATATATATATATATGAGAAACGTTGGAAGAGAGGTGGAGAAGTCCTCCTCTTAGCATCATTACAGTAATCCCATTTCGTGGGGATTACAAAAGGGTCACATAGTTTCCATATTAGCCGATATGGTCGCAAACGTGCGCATGTGCTGAAGTATGCTCTGGTTTGTCACGATCAGCGAGCGCAGTGTGCAGTCACGGAACACCTCCTTCTCCGTCTCCATCTTTTGCGCCACAACGGTATGGAAGCGCGTGTTCAGCAGCAGACACTCCATGCACGTCTGCGCTGTGATCTCCTGCTGATGGCCGGGATGGGTGATGAGGCTGTGCACCGTTGTGCGAACAGTGTCAAGGCACGTTTTCCAGTACGCTGAAAAGTGCTCCGCTGCCGCCCGCACGTCCTGCGCCGGCGCCTGCTCTCCCTGCTTGATAACCATAAAAAACTGAGGATAGCACGCCTTGAGGATCTGTTCCACAAACTCGGCACGGTAGTTGTCGTAAATCTCCTGCACGACGACGAAGTTTCCTTCGTTTTCATCCGCTACCGGTTTCTTTTGCGGAAAGAGTCCGAGCCGCTTGGGGGCCTCGAGCATCACATACATGTTGTTCAACAGGAAACAGTTCTGAAATGGAACCAGCTGCGCCCGGGTGGTCTCCGACGACTCTTCCGTGAAGAGCGTCAAGCACACCTTGTCGAGGAAATGCACCACCTCCACGTACATGAAGGAGACGG
This sequence comes from Strigomonas culicis, assembly GCA_000482145.1. Taxonomy (NCBI): domain Eukaryota; phylum Euglenozoa; class Kinetoplastea; order Trypanosomatida; family Trypanosomatidae; genus Strigomonas; species Strigomonas culicis. The sequence goes on from AUXH01000003.1 coordinate 9,834, forward strand.
TGCCGACCGAAACGGTCAGATGGTTAGAGCTCTCGGCAGCGTCGCTCTCCTCCTCCTCGGTAATCATCTGCAGCGCCCGCACGCGGATGCTGGACAAGTCCGCACTGTCGGCCCACGGATTAAAGGCCTCGCGGTCGTCGAAACTCTCCGACAAGGAGGACGCGGAGGAGCCGCTGCCTTCTTGCTGCTGTGGGTGGCGCAGCACATCACGCTCCGACTTGGAGCGAAGCTGCCGCTCTGTGAAAATGGCGCCCAAGAGGATATCGAGAATAACATCCGAAAACGCGGCAAAGTTCTTTGCGATGGGATGGATCGCACACAGTTTGCTCTTGAGCTGCGGAAAGGAGCGCAACGGGCCCGTGTAATTCGAGGTTGACATGCAGCGCAGCGACACAATCTGGTGCTCAAACGTCTTTTTAAACGCCGGCCAGAGCAGTAGAAGAAGCGAGTCGTAGAAGCCGTCGAGGCAATTCAGCAGGCGCGTGTATCGCATCAGACACCGGTACTCGTGGCAGAGGCGAACGAGAATGAGCAAACCGTAGCAATCATTTTTAGCATTCGTGTTGACGGACGTGTACGGGCGGCCGTTGAGTCGCCGCAGCGTCTCTCCACTGGCCTGGGTGAGCACCACCTCCGCCAGATAGTCGACCAGAAATTGCACAGTCGGCTTGAAGACCTCAATGTACACCGACATGTCACCGGAGAAGAACTGAAACGTAAAGATGTACTCGTGCGTCACAATGTCACAGATCAGGTTGAGCGTCGAGCGGAAGGTTTCCTCGTAGCTATGCCGGCGACGAGAGGCTTTCTCCATTGTTGGGATGAGCGGCGGTGCAAACATTCGCCGGAATATATCGTCCCGCTCTTGCAGGGCAAAGGCTTCGGGAGAGACGTTACAGTTCGAGATCTCAGGCAGCGTATACGACAGCTTCGAGGCGGCAGCGGGGCCGCCGCCGAAGATGTTGGCGGTCGCTCCACTCACCGTAGGAATCTCCATCGAATTGAGGACAAAGACGTAGTCCTGAATTTTACGAAGGTACACCTCCGCGAGGATCACGCAGTACTCACCCTTGAATTCATTATAGAGCGCCTTTACAATTCTATAGGGCACTAACGTGTTTTGGCGCTCTCCCTCTTGACCCCCAGAGTGTGCGTGGCGCAAGAGCGACACCGCATTTCGCAGAAAGTGCACGTAAAAGGCGGAAGACTTCAAGGTATGCTCCTGCTGGATGCAGGTATTCGTGTTCTTGGCCGTGAGTACCTGCAGCTTTTTCGACAGGATGTTCTTGATTTTGATACAGGTGTAGACCGTCACACTGTCCAGCACACGCATCAAGTCCATATACACTTTGCACTCTCTCAGTGAGATGCGGACCTCACGCAGAGAGGGGTCATCGTCGCGCTCGGATTCTTCCTTGCTGCCCGAGTTGAATTGCTTCCACGTACCCTTGCGGTAGTTCAGAAAGGTCAGCAGCTGCCGCACGCACAGCTCGAATTGAGTCCCGAGTTGCTCTTCACTGGCCTGCGTCACGACCTGGATGACCTCGGGGGGCACGACGAGCCGCGACACGGCGATCCACAGCACCTTCTCCGCCCTGCGCGTGTTCGTCAGCGTCACACTCGTGCGCGAGAGCGTCTCCCGGACCTCCCCAATGTCCCGCTGAATGGTTCGCAGCTGGCTAATAAACGTTTCCAGGACATCTTCCATCTCCTTCAATACGGTGGAGCATTCGCTCAACGAATCGTACAGGAAGCTGATCGATTCAGCTTGTTCAACTAAGTAGGCCTGTGCGAACTCGGTACACACGTTCTGGAGCATCTTCCGGGCATCGTCCTCATTGTACTGTTTTCCTATGTTCGCGATGACGAACTCATCGTCTAGTTGAATCGATTCCAAATCATCTAGATCAAAAATAGGACTACGCATGAGTGGAAACGGGGAAAATGAAGAAAAAAAAAGGAAACAGATCTTAAATGAATGACAAAGTAGTCGATACGTGTGCAGTCTTGGTGTTGAATCACCTCACTCACACTTTTAGTATGTTTTTTGCTTTTCTCTAGCACGTGTACTAGCCGCTCCCACCTTTAATTCTGTATTGCGGCTGCGTTACTTTCCAGTATAGACAATGTAGAAGAGAGAGAGGGGGGGGGGAAGAACCAGACATACACGACAGAAGTGGCACACATTACGAGAAAGCACAGAGTGGTTACTCTAATGCTGTTATTTGACATTGTACGGTTCATTTGTTCTCTTGGTAGTACTTCTAGGTGTGTGTGTGTGTGTGTGTGTGTGTTTAAACTCTGAGATAAAATGCAGGTAGTATACAAAACGCACCAAACTGGATACCGTTTTTTGTTTTAATTGTTCTTTGTTATACTTCTTCATCTTCCCGTCCTTGATGTGTTCACAAGACCTTCTTAAATGCGTTTATCATCACAGCTGCATTAAACTCATTCACCTGAGAGATTTGTAAAACAGTGAGTATGTGCGTCGCCCAGCAGCGCCAAAGAGTGGATAAAGCAAGCTCTCTCGTGGCTTCCACCACACAAAGTAGTTCCTTCACAAAGACAGAATTGGTAGCAGTATCTCGTTTTACAAACTGCACACCGGCGCAAAACACGTTTGCGTAATTGGGGTGCGCCGAAACGTAAACCTGGAGGTAGACGGGCTCTTTGATCAGCGGCTTTTCCTTCTTTTCTGCGACCTCTTGCGGCACAACAGTAGGCCAGCCGCAGAGCGCGTCGAAGAAGGAGATGCAAAACGACTTCTCGTTAAGGAGGGAGACCTCCTCGACTGACTGCTTCACGCTTGTCAGCAGCCCACACGAATCCGGGTCCTCCTCTTCCTTCAGCACAAGCTTGCCATAGATCTCTACCAGTGCCAACACGATGTGAAGCGGCGGCCACAGAGCACTTTCCCATCGGCCGCGAAAGAGCTCCACAGAGCTTGTCTTCGCCGTGACGCGCTTCACGCGGCGCTGGCGGCTCGCCACGCGCGCGGCTGGCATGAGGTACGTCACGGAAAGTCCGAGGAGGCTGCTGCATTGAATGGAAAGGACCCCGCATGCCGTGTCTGTGAGCTGTTGGGTAGTGGCAGCAATCGCATTGCAAAGAAACTGGAACGTGTTTGCCTCCGAACACACCACCGGCGTCGTGCCATTCGTGTGAGCAAACACGCGCGAACCCCTTGGCTTCAGCATAAAGAGGCGACGGGGCGCAAGAACCTCAAACACTGGCAATTCCTGCTTCGCCGCTTGTGTTTCTATCAAGTGATACGGCTGCACCACAGCGTTTGCGAGATGCTTGTTCAGCAGCATCACTGCTGCCTTTTTTGTTTTTGCGGTGAAAGAGATGTCAACGCATGCTTCCGTACTTGCGGGTAACAGGCGAAACCGCAGTAGCGTGAGGGGAAGCAGCAGCGTCAACTTCCAACGTTCACCAACAGTTGAAAAGGATATAAATCGCTGGAGGGAGCAGGTGAGACCCAAAACCTTCTCTACTTGCTGCAAAGTGGACGACTCTCCACCTTCAGCGCAAAGTGGTGGTCGGGTCGGCTGCTGTATGCCAAGCGCCGATACATACAACTGCGGTAGCACCGTCAGTAACTCGTTCGGTTCGCAATGAATCGAAAGGAGTTCCGTTGCATCATCCCCAGTGGAAGTCCCACCGGCGACCGTTTGAACAAACAGCGTTGCCTGTTTCGTCTCTGTGTTATACGTGTGATACGCTCTACGACACTGAAGCTGCATGATCAATAATTGGCTCACATAGTCAAAAAAACTCTTCGATATTTTTTGACGCGGCGTCAAATCCTTTACCACAGACTGAGACGCCTGCACGGCTAGATAGTTAGCGTAGAGAGACATTTTCTTGTACAGTCCACTTAGCTGCTCAAGTTTGCCACCCTCTCTCGCACTGCTGCCTTTTGTGGCAAACAGGACAACGGCTTCGCTGCTGTTGATTGCCCCGGTCGGTGTAGCCGGCGCCTTCATCAGGGCCGTGCGGTGAAGATCCGAAGCGTCGATAAAAAAGCATGTTAGTCGACTCTTGCGGTCCTCCGCAGTAACGGCGAGCTTCTCTAGTTGCTGGAGACACGTATGCAGCCGCTCTTGCAACTGAAGTGCCTCCAACACACGAGGAAAATGCGCCTGAAGGAACAGCTCGAAAAGAATCCCCTTCATCTGTTCGCTGGACGTCACAGGCGCCGCCGCAAGCTCAATGACCCATTCGCTCGTTACTTTCAGCAACAGCGTCGCCGTATTGTCCCTTATGCGCACCGAGGTATTATTCGATGAAAACGTGCTCAGCAAATCTCTCGCGCTCAGCACAGTGCTGCGCGCGTCCATATACGTCGGGAGGTGATGCAGAACCAGATCGTCCTCGAGGCTTCGGCCTCCTCCTGCGATAAAGCTGTACACCGCCGAAAAGGCACTTACATCTGCAGCGATTTCATAGACTTCCACTTCCCCGCCCTGGAAGCGCCCGTGAAGCTTGTAAAACACGCGCTGATCTCTTGTCTGCTTCTCAAAATAGAACTCAGCGCCATTTTGTACAATCCATGGGCGCGCAAGCTTCCACACATGAAAAAAGGTGCGCGGTTGTTTGAGCGTACAGGGCCATTCATCGCCATTGCGAGAAAAATGCCTCAACATGCAGAAAACATGATACTGAAAGTCTAGTCGTTCGACCAGCGTCTGAAAGGAAAAGGTCACGGTATCGTTGGACAGAGGGAGCGTGACGTGAATCCTTTTTATGTAGTGCGCCAGATTCATCACAGGGACGTTTGACTTACCGGACATGGCAATGAAGAGAAAACGAATGCCAAGTACGTCGCTCCTTGTATGACGTGGGGCGGCCACTTGGATGTATACAGGCGATCTGGCGCAAACCTTGAGCAAACGATGCAAACCTTCTTTTTGGTTCACATTCGTGAAGAAGAAGAGTTCATCTCCAGTCTCCCCAAGGCATTTTACAATACTTGTCCTCTTGTCATACACAATGCTGCGGACGCCCAACGCAGTCAAGCTCTCGGCGATGTTGATTACCTCCCAAGTGCACATTTCGTTGGATGTAGCAGTGGCGGTGTTATCACGGGCGACGCGGTCGCTCCGTGGCGGTGTCTGGTCCGGCAGACATAGAGGTATGCCTCGCATGTAGTGCTTGATAAACCATGGCAGTGCAATGCGGGTTCTCGTGTTGAGAGGCCACCAAAGAAAGGGCGTCGACTCTTTCGTAGCAGGGTTGTGAAGCGCTCTCCACCAATTGGACATGAGGCCGCTGCCCACGCCCTTCACGTTTATGCCGTCCAGGTAAAAGAAGCGGGAGCAATGGAAACCGCACAGAAAGCGGTAGTAGTCCAGCACCAATGCTGCACTTGACTCTATACTTGGGTTCTGCATCGGGTAGTACACCAACTGCGCGTGATTCTTTCCTTCCGCGCTTGGTGACAAGACGGTCGATCCGGCGACCCACTCGGCAAGTGCGATGTGGCCATAAAAATGGCAGTTCACTGCTAGCACACTGGCTTCGTCTTCGGCGCGGCCACTGGAAAACAGACATGTTGGACTACGGTGCATCGCGTACAACTGTTCATAGGCGCGATTGGCAAACTCAATGGCCGTGAGGATCGGCACACTGTAGCCCTTGGAACCTACAACGTTCTCCATAGGACAAGGCGGCACTTCCTCCGCGGACCATAGACGCAGAAAAGAGGTGTCGCTTGTGGGATACACTAACACTTCACCCGACTTTACAGGAACTGCTTCCATGAGCACCGTGACCGCGCTGGCGTTTTGCAAATCATCGCTGAAGAAGGCAGTGCAGGCAATGTTTCTCTTCTCGGCAGTGTGGCGTTCAACGCATGCGACGTCATCCGCGAGTGTCGTTCGAAAGGGACCAGTGATCAACGTGCACGTGTTTGCTCGTTCGACAGCACATCGCTGAAAATCGCTCAAGAGATGCTGCGCGAGCGTTTTAGCCTCTGCGTGCAACACGGCGATCAAAGCGGTCACAGCGGCATCAAACGCGGCGCGCAGATCTTCTCCTGGCACTTCCTCCCGGCAGACAACGCTCTTCCTTTCCAGTGTTGGACTCCAATGATTTGTTATGGATATATTCACGCGAGCCAGATGGTCCACTGTAGACTCAAACGCGATGTAAGCCGCCGTATCCAGGTCGCTGAGCAGTGCCAACGCCTCTTGGAGACTCGTGTGCTGATCAAGAGTTTCTGCAAAGTCGTGGTCGTCCGCACCGTTCAGCCGCACTGCCACCTGCGTAGCAACATCCATTACTTTGGCCTCCACGGCCGTCTGATCAGCGCCGACAATCCCGTCGGCAAGCAGTAGGCTCATGCACTCAGCGTATGCAAAACTACAGGAGCCTTCCAAAAGTGGACGCTTGAAGGGCACCACATCGACGGAAACATTGTCTCTTTTGGAAAAAAGAGACGCGAACGTCTTTTGGGATGAACTCGCGAATCTTCTAGAAATGCAGAAGCCACAGATAGGGGCACTAAACAAAGAACGCGCTCCAGTGTTCGCGGATGTCCGCATGAGTGAGAGAAAGCAGTCTTATCCGCTTCTTTAGTTCCGCCTTTTGGTTAAAGTACCTGAAACGATGACGGTTGTATAGTGGAGAAAGGGAAAAAGTGAGCACCCACAGTCGATACAGAGTAGAAGAAATATGCAATTCACAAAGAGCCACCTTATACATCATTGCAAAGATACTTTTTTGTATGTGTATATGTGTGTGATTCTTGTCGTTTGCAGTGTTTATTATACATAATGATATACACTTCAAACCCCATCCTTGTATGGTTGGAGGTTTTTTTTCAGTATTTTACAGTTCAAGATACAAGCACGATAGATGCTTTATTCTTTGTGTATATGAAAGGATAGAAAGAAGAGTAGAATAAAAAAGCGAAGCTGGAAATGGAAAAGGTTGCCCCTTATCCCTCAAAATGTGCTTATTGCCTCACGTTCTTCATCATCTTCATTTCCGGGTGGGCACAGCTCAAAACACTCCGTTTCAAAGAAGAACTCCTTGCCAAACTCTGCAAGCACGCCACTCGGGTCGACGGACGTCGCCTTCGCCAAATCCAACGCCGCCTCATCGTAGCGCCGCAAGTCCCGCAATGCAAAGGCCCGTCGGAGTAGTGCGTTGAAGTTTTCTGGTTGCCGCTCCAGCACATAATTAAAGTCGTCGACAGCGCCTCTCGGATTCCCCGTGAACTGCTTCAGCTTTGCCCGTTCGTGGACGTAGGAGATGAGAGGGGTAGGGCACGCCCGCAGTGCCAACTCAATCGACTCCAGCGCCTCCTTCCACCGCTTCTGCACACTCAGCACGACGGAAACGCTATAGTTGTACGCAGGCGTGGTAGCGAGACGCGCGCTCAACCGCTTCGCGCTCGCAAAACTGGACAAGCTTTCATGACTGGCCCCGAGGGCATGATGCGCCCTTCCTTCCAGAAAAAAAGCTTCTGCGAACTCAGACAGCTGTACCGCGCGTTGGCAATCCTCAATACACTTCTGGTAGGCTCCCATGGCGAACAGCACCTCTGCGCGATTGAACAGGTACGTGTACTGCATACTATCCTCCTCAACGGCCTTGTTCGCATACTCCAAACTGCTGGGGTAGTTCCCCAACAGGCGCAGCGTGACGGAGTGCAGATGGTTGAGACCGTCGCGCGAGAATTCAAGGCACTTCAGCTCCCTTAGGCTCTCTCGTGCGCCATACGGATTCTTTGAAAGAATCTGCGAAACGGCCTTGCGGAAGTGATACACCCCGATATGCGGCTTCAGGCTGACGCAAGAAGAGAAGAGGTGGACCGCCACAGGATAGAAGCCCACTTGTGCATACGCGAGGCCAGTCAGATCTAACAGGTCGAGCTGCGTGGGCTTCAGGCGCAGCGCGCGATGATAGAAAGTCACGGCGGCAAAAGGTTCGCCTAGTAAGTGGTGCACGATGCCCATGTGCATCGAATACTCCCACGCATCGGGATCCGCGCTGAGAGCACGATGAAAGCAATTCTTGGCTTCCTCCAAGTTGTTCTCCGCGAAAAACACAAGACCCTTCGTGTATATGTACAGCGGAATGGGTGCCAAGTCAATGGCCTCCTCCAGATCCCAATGGGCCTGAGACAGGAGTTTCAACAACAGTTGCGTGCCACCGCGGAAGAACAGAAGCTTCGGGTTTTTACTTCCACACTGGATAAGAGCATTCGTGAAGAAGCCCTGGGCTTCGGTGTCCATACCCAGTTTGAAGGCGCACACGCCGCGATTGAGCAGGTACTCGAACATCTGAGGGTTCTGATCCGAGGCCTTCTGGAACTGTTCCAATGCCTTCTGGTAGCTACCGGAGAGATAGTGGGCGAGGCCAATCCAGTTTCGGAGCGCAGGGGTATCACTCGTTTCCAGCGCCCGTGAAAAGGCAGCGATGGCGGATGCGTAGTCACCAATTTGCACTTTGCAGCTGCCCAACCCTAGGAGACACTTGAACTTGTACCGGTCGAGCTTCTCCTGCTGCAGCGCACTTTGGTAGCAGTTCACCGCAAAGAAAAAATGCTTCTGTCTGTTGAATGCCTGACCGAGCTCATAATACCAGACACCGTTGTCGGGCTCCAGCTGTATGGCCTCTCTCAGATCCACGATGGCCGCCTCCGTCCGTCCTTGCCTAGCGTGAAGCTGCGCTCGACTGCCGTAAAGGGAGGCCACGTGCCGCAGGTCTGGCGTGACGCTGCGTTCCTCCAGCTTGATGGCCATACTGAGCGCACAGAGAGAGGACGGGGTATCGTGCTGCCTGCACAGCAGTTGGGTGAGCAGCGGCAGCGCACTCGTATTAACGGGGTTGTGCTGGAGCGATTCATCAAGGAGAGAAAGTGCGAGTTCGAGCTGATCGGGTCGATCGACTTTCAACCCACGTGCTGCCTCAAACCGCTCTCGAGCGATACGCTCTCGCTCCTCTCGAGAATGGCTCATGATCTACAGTTAATATCCACTAAAGAATAATAATAGTAATAATGGTAGAACCACCTTCACTTTTACGTGTAATCTCACCTTTCTAATGTCCCAGAAGCTCTCTCTCTCTATTCAAGAAAGGAAGAGTCAGACAAACAGCTGTGAAAACACGTGTGGGAAGGAAAAAAAAGAGAGAAGGAAAAAAAAAAGGAGCAATCGTGTGCATATAAAAAGGAAGCGAAGTAGAACTGCATGACAATACCACAGATTCCAGGTGGGAACAGCGATAAGCATCAATATGTATCGTACAAATATTACAAAACACTAGGAAACAGCCTTACGTCCCCTCCCCCTCTTCTTGATCAAAGAATAATATGTGAATGATTTGTTTTTGCACAATGGCAACAACAAAAGCTAAAAGTGACGCCGGCGCATCTCTGCACGCTTCACGCCCAATATGGTCTTATCCGGTGCGTTCGCGGGCAGGCAGCGCTCCATCGTCTGCGCCGCTCGCAGAAACTCCTGCTTCACAAGCTGAAACTTTGCCTGATGCAAGTGGCGCCCTAAGTTGAGCCCCCCTGTGCCCACGTCTTCATATGGATCCTCAATTCCCAGCAAGTAGGAGAAGCTGCCCCGCTTGTGTTGCGGGAAGCACCAGCCGACATCGGTTCGCAAACTCAGCCGGTTGCGATTCAGACTGACAATATGCTTCTCGTAGTCGAAGTGGTGGGCGTAGTAAATGAAGAAGCCGTGTATGAGCCGACCGAGCTCCGCCGGGTCGCAGTCGCTGAGTGGCGAGAAATCCGGGTACCGTGGCAGGTGGGCTGGGTGCGGCAGCGACCACGGGTCGATCCACTCCAGCTGGCGCGTGACCAACAGGTAGTGCACAAAGAGGATGGTGACCGCGTACGAGGTCAGCATGGCAGCCCCGCCGTGCCCGATCCCCGTCGCCTTGCCCCACGCCTTCGCCGCCATGGCCGCGTGGCGCGCAGGGGGTGGGCCGCGGTGCAGATAGTCGCGCAGCAGGTAGCTGTTCTTCACGCCGTAGGAAACGAAGGAGATATCCCACTTGTACATGAACATCTCCGGCACGTACCGCTGATCGAGTACGTCGCGGGTGTAGTCCTCGCGCATCCCTTTCGTCATGATCTTTCCGTCCGGAAAGACGCCAATCGCCTCAATCATGTCCTCCTTGGTGGCGCACTGAATGGCCAGCCGGCAGCCGTAGGTCGTGCGCTCCACCCACATGCCTTCTACCGCATCGTGGCCGAGCTTCTCCGCGAGGTACTCCATGTCTGCCTCCACGATGGTGCGGTTGCGGATGTCCAGCAGCGCCGTGCGCGCCTTTCGATCTTCCTCCTCACTCAGCGGCGTGTAGCGCGCGCGGCCCACCTTGTCGTCGTTCGCAAAGCGCAGCTTCACGACCGGTGTGCGCGCCTCCGTGAGGCCGGTGAAGTGGGGACGGAGATAGTGGGGCATGTAGCGCTTCATCACGGTCCACAGCTTGTCCGTCCGCTTCGCCTGGATGGTGTGCGGCGGGTAGGGATCGTCAAACATGCACGCGAGGTCCAGGTCGCTGCCCCACTCCATCTGGCCGTGGGTCACCATCGAGCCACAGCAGTAGATTTTGGCGTCCGGTGTCCATTTATCGGCCAGACCCTGCAGCTGCAGCTGCGCGTTGATCGCCGTGAAAAACATATGCGGGGGCCCGACGCGTTTATTATTCTCCGTCAAAATCTGCTTTCCCCATATACTGTAGTGCTCCTCGGAGGGATTCAGTGTAGATGACGGCGCTCTGAAGTCGGCGATAGCCTTCGTGATACATGTCTCCGCTAACCACCACCGCACCGGGGATCTATGAAGCATGCGTTCTCAATCTCTATATATTAGTGTTGGACCTTGTGTAAGTGACAAGCATTCAAAGAGTAAGGAAGAGAAATCGAAAAAAAAAAAACAAGCGAATGAAGAGGGGGGGGGAGCGGAAAATGAAAAAAAGCATAAGAAGTGGCTGACTGTGCATTCATTTGATGATGAGAACAAACGGTTCAAAGCAGAATAGAAGACTGCACAAAAATAAAAAAGCACATGTGCTTTCTGTTGTTGTTCATGATGATGTGATTATGCAACTGAACGACGGAATATAACGTGTTTGTCATTTATTTTTCTTTCTTACTGTCCGTGATCCATCCTTTTGATTGGTTGCGTCTTCTACTATTGTATCGACCGGCGTGGATGTGACTGTGTGTGTGTCAAACGACCCTTAAACACCATCACAAAGCAAAGGGTACGGGCATTCCATTTTACGATGGACGCCTTCGCGCCCTCGTCGCCACGTCAAGCTAATGCGAAGACCGCGTGTCAGCTTGGGGATGCTCTCCGACAGAATATCGGTCTTTCTCTCGGCAATGCAGTGCGTCCACGCGTAGCGGGCCTCGCCGGAGAGCACAAAGAGGGAGCAGGGAGGCAACAGGACACCAATCGGTGCGGCGGCGGCGTCCTTTCCATCATCCCCGCGCGCAAACTCCATCACGGTGTAGGAGCCCAGCGAGACCAACAGAACATAATCCTCAAACGGGCTGTGCGCATCAACGTGGGGTGCGATGCCGCTCACGCGAGAGGTCTCGTAGTCATAAAAGTTCACCGTCAGCTGGTCGCAGGTGAAGCCACCTCGGGGGATGGGGTACGGTGGCTCGAGCGTCGTCGTGGGGTCGGCGTTCTCTAGCCGGTCACGCATCCACGCAAAAAACGACGGCAAGGGCGCGACGTCACAGCCGACCTCGCCGAGCGCGTTGATGCCGTAGAGAAACCGTCGGTTGAAGTGGGCCACGACGCGGCGCGCCAAGCGCTCCGTCCGCACCGCCGAGGCGCGCACGCCCTCCTGGAGCTCCTGCAGGATGTCGTCGTGCTCGCCAGGCGTCAGAAAGTCGAGCACGCGGTACGCACCTGGAATGTCTGTGATGGCATCACAGCGAAGGTGGCGGACGTCATCCGCCCCCGCTGCCTCGTGAGGGTGCTTCTCGCCATACCTTTCCGCGCCCAGCACCTCTCTCTGAAAAGGAGTGCCGGTGCCACGGAGGACTTCGCTGATGTCACACCGCATAAGGATGACGTAGCGCGCGCCCCTGTTCGATGACCCCGTGTTCATGTTCTGCACTAAGGGTATCGCGTAGAGGGTGGCAATCTGACGCCCCGGCTCCTCCCAACAACTGCAGTCAATTGCAGTGAGTGTTGTCCCTTGTGTGACTAGTGCAGACTTGACTGCCATGAAGGGGAGGTCCGTGTGGTAGAAAAAGACGCGCTCGTCAACAAGTGGTCGCTCGAGACAGCCCAGATTCGTCATGAGCTGCTTCAGCTCACATGGACACATGGTGTTGCAACCCATATTTAAAACAATGAACCCCTCTTCTTTCCACCGCGCCGCTTCCATTAGCGTAATGTGTGCAAATTCGGCTCCCTGTTGTAGATGGTCCAAATACTGCGTGACCCACTTTTTGTACCGTTTCCGCACATAAACAGCGGCGGCGGCGTCACTCATATCTATAGCAGTGTAAGGCGCTGAGAAAAAGATGCAACGTACGAACACAAGTGATCGGGGAGAGAGGGAGTCCAATCACACGAACAGCACGAACACATGAGAAACACTGTGTTTACAAAAACACGTTTTCAAGAAGCACACAAAAAAAGTCGAAAAGGCATTAATGATCGCTTTGATGACAAATTGAACACGTATGTAACTGTCAAGGGCATTCACGTTTGACACTGGGAGCAAATGACAGTTTCACAAAAGTCGCACATCCAAATTTTGTGAAACCCATCATATTGGAACGCAACGTCCTTTTTACATTTGACGCATAAGCAGACACCGCTCGCCATCACCATTGGGATGCGTCTAGCTATTTCATACACGCCGGATACAAAGTGGCCGCGCTTCCGACACACAGGGCACAACATCGGCTTCGCTGCCGCCTTGCGCGATTCTTTCCAGTAATCACGCACTTCCTTATTGGTGCCCAACATGTTCTTGGAGTTCATCGCCACGCTCTCTCTCGTCAATTCCACTGCTCCACCACTAAGGTAAATATGATATTTTCGTATTAAGTTGTGTTTGCTCTCACCTTATACGGTTTCTGCTTCAATCCAAGAATGAACAAAAAAAAAAGGAAAAACAATGGGACACAAGACCAAAAGTACGAATGAGAACAGATGGAGAAAGACAAGAATATAGAAGAGAATCCATAAAAGAGATCCGCAGAGAAGGCAGTAACAAATAAGCTCTGTTAGAGGTGAGAACGTCACACGGAACCAATACGTGAAAAAAAAAGGGGGTCAAACATAGTTAAACGACAGTTATTACAGAAATAGTCTACCTTCTTCAGCATCGAAGCTACTCACAGCTCCCTGTAGTGTGAGACTCTCCTCCCTCCTCCCATGGCCGTGTACGCTTGCGTCCCTCTTTCCTGCTCTGATCCTGAGCCTCCATACTCGACAAGGACGTGTAGATCCAACCATCCGCACTTCCCTCTAGCTCACTCATCTTCTGATTCAGATCACCCTCCTGCACGTGCTCCCTGTCCGGAATGTCCTGCGGCAGCGATTGGCCGTCCGTCTCCTCCGTCGCATGAGAGGCCAGTGTGCCATTCTTCATTTCGAGTAGGGCCTTGCTATTCTCTTGCAAGTTCAACTCGCGTATAGCCCAGTTGTGGACGCGCAGCAACCGCAAGAACACCGTCATTTCGCTACACTTGGAGCTCAATGCCTTGCCCATCTCAAGAGGCTTGTACTCCTTCATGGAGGGGAGATGGCTGTCCTCCGCCACGGACTGCGGCCGCCTCATCTTGTATGCCGCATCCCGCACCGCCAGCAGCTCATCCAACGGCGGCAGCCGATTCAGATCCATGTCCACGATGTCCTGCGTGATGGTCTGCCATGCGAACTGCTCCGCCTGTTGAGCGACGGCGCCGGACCACTCGTCGGCGAGGGCCGCAAAGCGCCCCGCGGCGCGTGAGCGCTGCTCGACATCGTAGCTGTGGTACGTTGACAGTGCGAGGTAGAGGTACACCCCCGGCGCCAGCGGCGTGGTGACGCGGTGGCGGGGGGACAGCGCCTGCTCCAACAGGCTGCACGCCGCCCCGCGAAGGACCGCCAAGAGGCAGCCCACAATTTTTCGAATCATATTGAACAGAAAGGAAGAACCCTCGATTTGGAAGACGACGTAGGGGTACCAGGCGGGCTGCGGGCCGCCTTCGCTGCTGCCTGCCTCTGGCAAAGGCTTGCCAATGAGCCGAAGATTCTCCACGTACTCGCGGCGACTGATCCCCCCTGCGTCGCCCGTGCCACGGAGGAAGCACAGCCGCTCGGCAATGCCACACCGCTGCACGATGCGAGCCGCCTCGCCGTCGTTCGGATGGATCACCTTTGCGTTCTGGTGCCCGCGCTCATGGTCCACATCGTAGGAAAAGTTGTGGAAGCGGTGGTAGCCGACGAAATACTTGGCGATGAGAGCGTTCGCCGTCTTCACCTTTTCCTGCAGTGCCTTCACCCAAAGTGGCACCGCTGCTCCCTCCTCGCCCGTACCTGCGGCCTCGAGGTTATACACATAGTTACCGCTAGCTGTCTTGTCTGCCGTTGTGAGCAGCGCGTCTGCCGCATAGTCCGCGAAGTACTTGGGGAGGGTCGCGAAGCTGTCGCTCGGCGCGAGCAGGGCGTAGGCCGGGATGAGGTAGCGGTAGACCCGGCGTGTACAGCTACTGCGCGGCACAAAGTTGGCGCTCAGCACCGTCACCTTGCCCACCCGAATGAAGGAAGGGAGCGCCTGGTTCAGCCGCTCGCGCGCGCCCTCCACGCCGCCGGTGCGATCCAGCGCCTCCTCCTTGACGAACAGCGTCACGATGTTGCGCACGGCGTGGACGCCGCGATCGGTCCGACAGCTCCGCCCAAAGTGGTGGTCCTCGTCCTTGATACGCCCCCGCTCGATGTCGCCGATCAGCCCCACGTCCTTCAGCGCCTGGATGAGCACCCCCTCCAGCGTGTGGTGGGTCGGCTCGTGGGCCTGCAGCTGCAGCCCCCGACAGGCGGTGCCGGCGTAAAGCAGGCACAGCCCAAGGTGCACGTGCTCCTTCGGCGCCTTCTTCAGGTAGACGCGAATCTTCTTTTTTCTCTGCATGGTCCTCTAACGCAGATGCACCGTACGCCATTTTGATAGGAAAGAGAGAAAAGAGTAGGAGGGGCGAGAGCGGAGTGTGAAAACAAAAAGAGCACGATCGCTCAAGTGTACTCCCCCATTGGTGTACATCATGAGCGGACAAAAGACCGTCCACACGCTCTCATTAGTTTCACCCCGTGACGAATTAGTATGAATCAGCAACAACAGGTTACCCTTACACTGACAGCACGCGAGCAACAAAAGAGCTCCTGTAGTAATAATAACAAATACCCATTATGAACAGAGACAACGGAATGGATAGTGAAAGAGAAAAGAGGGGGAGGGGGAGAGAAGCACTTATGCCACCTTGTCCGCGCGGTCGACGCACGCCAAGATGTTGCTGATCACTCCCTTGACCGCTTCCGCCGTCTGCCCCTCGCGCCCCTCCAAAAAACCCTCACCCCTGTCCTCAGCGAGAGAGAGATTCATGTCGATGGGGATGCTTCCCAGGAACGGCACCTCATACAGCTCCGCCAACTTCTTGCCGCCGCCGGAGGAAAAAAGATCTGTACAGTGTGCACAGTGTGGGCACACAAAGCCCGACATGTTCTCCACGATGCCGAGGCAGCGCACCTCCAGTTTGTGGCAAAGCGACAGTTCCTTCTTGACGTCGTCCGTGGACACGTCCTGCGGGGTTGTCACGACAACGGCGCCACTCGGGTTGTACTGCTTCACCACCTCACACAGGGTGAGGTGCTCGTCACTCGTGCCCGGGGGCGTGTCAATGATCAAGTAGTCCAAGTGCCCCCAATCCACATCGGTGAAGAACTGCTTGATCATAGCATCCTTCTTCGGGCCGCGCCACACCACCGCGTCCTTGTCGCTCGGCAGGAGGTACGCGATGGACATGACCTTCAAGTGGTTCTCCGCGGCGTCCGGCTCGTCGCTCAGTGAGACAGGCCGCCACCCCTTACCATCCCGGTAGATATCGCGCCCCTCGAGGCCGCAGATCTTGGGCACGCTCGGGCCGCAGATATCGAGGTCCAGGAGGCCCACCTGCTTTTGCTGTCCGTAGGCGAGGGAAAGAGCCAGCTGGCACGCGACGGTAGACTTACCAACGCCACCCTTGCCGCTCAGCACCATGATGATGTGCTTTACATTCGCCAGAGGAGAGGGGGCGCTGTCCATCAAGGCGGTTGGTTGTACGAACGAGTTTTCAAAGCGGAAAGCACTTGAGAAGAGTGAGAAGGAGAGGTACAGGGAGGGTGGTCTCTGGGCATACTGGGGTGAACAAAACCTATTGCATATCCTTCACACCTTTGGTGTACAGCAACAGCAACTAAACAGTAGAAGGTGCTATGGTTAAAGTAGTGTCACATTAATGGTAGTCGGATACCGCCTCACGCGTTAGACCTGATAACATACAGCGGCCGTAACTACAATGAACACTTACACCAGTTGCACTGTGCCACTTCGGTACGCTTTGCTCCAGTAATAGGCGCGAAAGCTTGTATTAATCATTTCATATGCACTCTGTGATGATCTCACACACACATACCCTTGTCTGCGTGAGTCGATTAGTTCTTCGAGGTATCCGCTTCGTCCTTCTGCGCCATATCCTGCACCAGATTCCAAATGTCCTGCGCCTGGCGCATCGCTGCCGCGGGGCTGCTGAGGTCAATCACGTAGTGTACCACCTCCTCGCCGCCAGACGACTCTCTCGCCTTGGTGATGAGTCGCTTCTCGTCTCGCTCCACTTTTGCGCGGACGCCATCCATCAGCTCGCCGATGCTGTGGTAGCCGCACGTGAGCATCGCAAGCCCCACCGTAGTGAGAAATCCCACAATGGCGAAGAAGGTGCCCCACAGGAGTGCACGGTACGCTAGAAGCAGGTGCTCACGCGTTGACTTATTGCGGCGCTTGCCGTCCTCGGGCGTCTCCAGCAGATCCTCGAACGGATCCGTCGTTTTTTGAAAGACTTCGGACGTCTCCTCATCACTGGGCTTCCAGTTCTCCGTAATGGGCTTTTTCTCAATATACTTCGACTCGAGCTCCCGGGCGCTCGGCAGCTGCTTCTTCAACTCGCGCAGCGTCGGTATCAGCTCAGCCACTTCGGCGGAAGAAGGTACATTGCTCTCATTCACCTGATCCGGTGTCAGCTTGAATTTGGTTCGCGAGTTGAACTGCTTCGATGCCGTGCCCTTACTGCTACAAGAGCGGGACGCTCCGACACAAAACAAGAGCCGCGTGCGTTGCACACAGCGCAGCATGGCTCTTCCGCACGACAGGGGGTGAAGTTACTACGATGTATACGGCTACAAAAAAGAAAGGGAAGCGAGGTGATGAAACGGAGAACTCCAGGCAACAAGGAAACATAGCATACGCACATATGTGCACATCGAAACAAAACACAAATAATGATGTACATAAAGTACAGCGACACCTATAACAAAAAAAAAATAACATGTCCTGCTTAATTCCTCGTCTTCCCCTAACAAACGAGGAAGGAATCCGCAGGTGCAATACATAGATGCAGCAATGACACTTGGCCGGTTGCGTCCAAGTGCATTTTTTTTTTTTTGCGTGTGTGTGTGTGTTGAATCCAGCTGTCGTCTACGAAAAAAAAGAGAGGATTATACTCTACACAAAATTGTGAAGTGGGAAAAAAAAAGTTTCATTGTGTTGTTTCACTCAACTAAGCAACTGGCAAGCTCCGTCACGCCGGCGGTTGTTAAATGAGTACAGTCCTCCAAATACTGAGTAAGGTTGTCCTTGTTTTGGTGCATTTTGTAATAGCACTCCTTGTATGGAAAGAAGATGGTGCGATTCGTCGTGGCGAGAGAGTCACGGAAGAAATCTGACATGGCCTTACTGCTGTTTACCACTGCCTCCGAATATGAAGTTTTGTAGTCGGAGCAGGAGAGTTCACATTTAATTCTTGCCGTCAATGTGCCCCGCGCACACAATGCCGCGCTCAATTGCTTTATCTCTTGTGCATCAGCTGTCCTGGGAAGCACAGGAAGAACAGCTTCTTCGTGAAAAAACTGAGTCGGACTGTTCGTGAGCAGACAAACAAACCACACGGAGTTCAGGTACTTGTTGTAACGCTTTTTTCGTGACAAGAAGCGGGCGAGTGTCTTGCGGAGCGTCAGCAGTGCATCACGCAACTCGCCTGCCGGTCTGTTCGCGTATTCAACGTTCAGGACAATGTACACGATCACATTACACACATTACACCCCGTGTTATCACCGAGGTCACCGCTGCTGGCCACCGACGACTTGCGTACTTCCTCCAGCGCATATTCTAAATTGGGAAAATACTTCTGGAGGGAAAAGGAATCCATTTGAAGCGGGACCGCTGCCGCAACCGTATCCACAATGCTCTCCTGCGACCTAGTTGCAATGCGCACCACGTCTGAGGTGAAGCGCGCAGACGTGTTTGTACGCAACGAGTGAAGGATGGGTTGCATGTTGGCGTCATTGAGAATACGGTTCATGTACGAACTGTTAAAGAGTGCCTGTGCGCCTTGCGCGCCACCGTCTCTACTATCCCCGCTCTGTTGCCATTTGCTCGCCAAGCGCTCGCTCACGGCGTGTGCGAGGCTTCTCTCTGCGCTCGCATCGGCTGCCGACAAGCGAGGCCCAACTTCAACGACATGGACAAGCAGAGTCGATGCACCCTTGCCGGCACACGCTTCGGCGCTCTTCACATCGGCCCTATTTTCGACCAAATCCGCACACTCCAATTGGTTCACACCGCACTCCGGACGATCGCCAAAGCAGAAGTTCAGATGTTTTTCCCTTTTGCACTTCATGCCGTCCAAGTAATAGCAAAGCAGGAGTACTAGAAACATCCAAAATACGACGGTCAGGATTCGTGTGGTTTTGGGAAGCGAGCGCGCGTAGAAAGCCATCGCCGGTTCCTCTGCACTATATCCGCCCTTTCTGTATGCGAGTTCTACAGTACCAATGCAAAAAAAAAAAGGAAAAAACAAAGTGAAGATGAAACAGGCGAAGGAAAGGAAAGGAGAAGAGATTATCGTTATGTGAACCAATACGTCCAATGATGATGATAGCAGCTCCTCCACAACGGAGGAAGTGAGCGCTCTCTCTAAACGTAAAGAGAGGAACGAAACGAAGCGAGAACGGGCTGCATACAGCACATTGCTTTTTTTTTTTAGTGAAAGAAACCGAAAGAGGTTCCTAGATACTACTTTCATTTCAGTTATTATGATTAATATTCTTCAGTTGAATACAAAAAATGAAACAACAAGAAACGATTCCCGATAAGAAAAACAAAGATATGAAAGAAGAAAAAAAACTTAGATCCTAAAGAGGGATGTCAGTGGCCTCGTATGTGCGGCCAGACCATCCTTATACTACAACTAGAGGTATTTACGTGCTTAAGAGAAGAGCATGAGGAAGGCAAGCATCAGCGCGAACAGGCCAATGGCCTCCGTCAGGGCGAAACCAAGAATGGCGTAGTTGAACAGCATCTTGGTCAGGTTGGGCTGACGGGCGCAGGCGACGAGGAGGGCGCCGAAAATGGTACCAATACCCATGCCGACGCCAGCGAGCGCGATGGCGGCGAGGCCGGTGCCCACGTAGTGGAGGCCCTGCACGGAGATGGCGACGGTGGAGGCCTGGCGGGGGGCCGCCACGAGAGCGGCGGAGGCGGCGGCCACGCGACGAGCGGGCTGAGCAAGAACACGGCGCATCATTTTCGGTAGAGTGTGTTTTTTTTTTTTTTAAGGAGTTCTTCTCGAATAACAAACTAAGAGTGTGACGCGAAAAAAAAAGGCGTGTATTGAGTGAGAAGAGGGGTTGTAAAACGAATGAGTAACAGTGCGGGGCCATCCAAAAAAAGAAAAAACGCATACATGATTTCTTTTTTATCAAGTGTTCATCTAGAAAAAAAAAATAACAAGTATCATGCGAAATAACAGAGGTGTACATGCGGCAGTATATTCAGAAGGTAACAAGAAAAAAGGGTTGGAAAGGGGAACAACAGTAAATTGTGCTCTCCGTCTCCCCCACTCGCGTGCTCTCTGTGCGTACTTGCTGTATTCTTTTTTTTGTTTTAGATTTATTGTAATAGGTTTGATTATGGGTTGCTTCGTTGCGCACCGTGCGTTTGCGAGCGGAAAACTGTCAATGGCTCACGCCACATTCAACGGCGCGAAGGCGGCCATGACGCGTGTAAAGTGCGGCGACTGCGCCGTGACCGCCTCGTCGCCCAGCAGCTCCAGCAGGCTCTCATCGAAGGGGCGCACCTCGTCCTCCGCGAAGGCCTCCGTGCCGCCCTCGGCAGCGCGGTCAATCATGCGTCTGTCGTCGTCCGCCAGCGAAGGGGCACCGCGGATGCCCTGCAGCAGCCGGACCAGCATCGTGCTCACGCACACGCTGGGCGACACGTCCAGCAGCAGGACGAGCTGCTCCGCCAGATGGGCCGTGACGCTGCCCACAACGCGCCGCGCCAGCTCGCCGCCGTCGTCGGAGAGCTGCACGCAGGCAAAGAGAAGCACCGCGAAGAGCATCGCGTAGCTGTCGCCCTGCACCTCCGCGCAGGCCGCCAGCCCCGCCATGCAGCTCGACGCGACGGTCGGCCGCAGCGTGGCCGAGAGACGCACGCACGTGAGGCAAAGCGCGAAGTACGCCGCGGACAGCTCGCAGCTGGCGCTCTCGGCCACCGCGCTGAGATACGTCAGCGCCAGATCACTCGACACAAAGTCGACCACCTGGCCGCGCAGCAACAGGAGCGTGTAGGTGCAGCGCAGCGCCAGATACAGCACCGCGAAGTCGCGGTCCAAGTGCCGCGCGCACCACTGCAGCGCCTCCTGGGCGAGCGGGTGGAACGTGCGCGTGCTGCGGCACATGGTGAGGAGCAGCTCCCAGCCGTAGTCCTCCGCCCACGGCGTCAGGCTCTTGCCCACCGCCGTGCAGGGAACGACCACCGCGTGGAAAAGGGACCAGACCGTGTCTTCGCTCCCGCAGATCGCCACGCCGCTCTTCAGGCAGTCAACCAGCATGCCCAGCGTGCTGATGTTCGGGTCGCAGTCCTCGTCGCCGTCGCCCGCGTCGTGACTCGCCCGCTGCTCGTACGTCGTGATGAAGGACACCGCGGCCGGGAGGAATATCTGAACAATGAAGTCGCCGTGGGACACGAGGGCGCCCTTCTCGATTAGCACGTACACGATGCCGGCCAGCTCCTTCACGGTGCTCGGCTCATGCACGTAGGGCAGCGCGCGCTGCACTGTCTGCAGCACCGTTGTGACCGCCGTGTCGGACAGCTCCGCAAGGGTGAAGTGGTTGTCCGAGATGAAGTTCTCCGTCGAGCGTAGGGCGGTGAGCACAATCACCGTGCTGTCCTGCTGCTGCAGCATCTCCTCCAGCGCGGCGTGGACCTGCCGCCGCTCCGCAAGTTCCGGCACGGACTCGCACCACATGCCGATCAGCCACACGACGCGCCGCAGCACGAAGGGGCTGGGCCGCTGCGCCGCATCGGCCGCGACGGAGGCGCGCAGAAGGGGCAGCAGGTGGTGCTGCAGGAACTGCAGGTAGCTCGCGCCGCCCTCCGAGTCCGTCATGGTGTAGTAGCCGATGCCCACGGCGTGCAGCGCCGCCGTGATGGGCGCGACGGCGCCAGACGCCAGCTGCTCATTGATGATACCCCACGCGCAGGTCAGACTTGCGGCCGCACAGCCGCCGGACTGTGTGAGGGCGAGAAACAGCTGCTCCGCGCAGCTCACGGCGGAGTCTTGATCGTCCATATCGATATCCAGCTCCGCCACCACCTTCTCCGGCCCGCTCGCCCATTCCCTCAGCTGATCCGGTGTGCACTCGTCGGGGAAGTAGTTGAGGATCACAGCACGCAGGATCCGGGTCAGCAGCGGAGACCGTCCAAATGCAGCTAAGCACTCCCTCAAAAAGTCATCCCCATCCTCAGCGGAGAAGAGAGAAGTGAGGAGGCGAAGGGAGCGGCAGGCGACCCTGTCGAAGAGAGCGTGGCTCCTCCCAGCTTCGATGATGGCACACAACAAGTGAAAGAGGGACGGATCGCCATTCTCGCCCGATAGCTCCACGCGAATAAAGAAGGCGGGGGGTAACTGCTTCAGGTCAGTGGGAAAGTGCATCGCGCACTGCTCTATGATTTTGATACAGTACTCTAGCAGCCGCACACGCTTGTAGGATGGATCGCTGGCCAGCCCCGCCGTGTCCTTCCATGCGATGTCCAGGAGGAAGGGATAGAAGCTCGCGACAAACGTGCCCTGTCCAAACACACGCAGCGCGCACTTGAGTAAGTACAGGAGCACCTCGTAGTTCTCCACAGGATCGCTGGACGCTGCGGATGCGTACGCAAACATGGACGAGAGCGGCTCCACCATCATTTCGCACAGGTGGTCAAACACGTTGCCAATCCATTTCGACCGCATCTCCTTTAGGAACAAGTGCAGGCACAGCAGGAGCTGCGGTAGCTCCGGCCCACTCGATGCCGGCGGCAAGGACGGCGACGCCGCGGACCACTTCGCCATAATCGCATTCACGTAGCCGCCGGCCACCTCGTGGACCATGCGCGGGAGCCGCTCGCCCAGCTGACACTTGGCGGAGCCGCGCTTCGTCATGAGGGCGATGATGGAGGCAACGTTCCGCGTCAGGAGAGCGGACGTGAAGGTCTCGGTGAGCGCGAGGTTCAGATAGCGCCGGATATACGCCTCCTGCGCCTCCTTGGGAACCGCGTTGTGCCATGCGTCGCGCACAAACTCCAGAACGGTAGTGCACGTGAAAAACCGTGCTGCCTCCGGCGCGTCGCTGTTGCTGATCACGCTCCATGTGTACTCTAGGAAAACATCAGGCGTCTTCTCTTTTATATCGCGAAGCTGCTGGGCGGCCCTCTTTCTCTCATCGTTGTCGGATGACGACTGCAACGTATTAAAAAGGGAATCCATTCCTCGCATAAGGTGTGAAAGTGATCCAAGAGGGGACAAAGAGGACAACAATAATAACGTGGAAAGGAAAGAACGAGAGAGAGAGGGAGAGACGAAAGAGTAGTAGAAAGAAACAGAAACACAAGCGGCGGATGAAGAACACCTCAACACAAAGTGTCCATTAGCTCCTTGTTTAAACCTTATGGCAGGAGGAACTTGCTCTTTAGAAGGATTGGGAGATTCCATTATACAAAGTTACCGACCGCATTATCCATTTCTCGTGTGACGCGCAACATCATTTCCTGCGATTGCACATCCAACGGTAAAAATCCGAGCACACCGTATCCTTCAATGACACTCATTAAGGTCTTGGTGTATGTGTACACACGCCCGCCGTCCTTCTCCAGATCAATGCTCTCCACTGGATCGTCCGCCACTGCCTCACATGCCGTAGTCGATGTCTGCTTCCTCGCCGCTTCGGCGGAGAGGCACTGGTCCGCGAGCTGCTTGTTCCGGTACTTGCGCCGCAGCTCCCGCTTCCACAACCGGTCAAAGTCTTCGGCAAGAAAATTTGAGGCCGCGAGGAACGGGTTGTGCTCGTCAATGTCCTCCGGCTGCAGCGTGTCCCACTTGGTCAGAAGGTTGAGGTGCGGCAGCTCG
The DNA here is from genome assembly GCA_000482145.1 of Strigomonas culicis. Taxonomy (NCBI): domain Eukaryota; phylum Euglenozoa; class Kinetoplastea; order Trypanosomatida; family Trypanosomatidae; genus Strigomonas; species Strigomonas culicis. The sequence continues at coordinate 33,515 of AUXH01000003.1, forward strand.
TGGTCGATCATCGTGGTGAGCGCCAGTATGCACGCCGAGGCATACGTGGGGATGTCGCGCGTGGCGATCACCGCATCCACGAGGTGCACGGTGCAGAGGGAGCACTGCAGCCGCTTCTGCAGTGCCGTGACCAGCGTGTGCAGCAACCGCGAGTTGATGTAGAACTCCACCTGCCCCGGGCAGTCGATGATGAGGTACGGCGCGCGTAGGCCACTGCCGGCACCGGCCGCGAGCACTTCCTCCACCCGCCGCTCGAGGGCCTTCTCCAGACTGCCAATTACCCAGTCCATGTGCTGTTCGATGAACTGCGCGCAGAAAAGGTAAGAGCCATTGGGACCCAACAACTCCTTCTCCATGACCGTCTCCTGACAGATCAAGTCTCGTATATCCACGTCGCAAGGATACGGGAAAACACCCTCATTCGCCGGGTCCATATTCAGCATGGTCACGGGTCGCGTGGGGTCGTAGACGCTAAGGAATTGACGCTTGCCCTCACAGTACGTCGTCTTACCACTCCCGGGTGGTCCGCAGACTAGCTCGCCGAACATATACAAGTGCAGCGCTGTTGCCGACAGCAGAGAGATACATAAGGACACACAATAAGTGCATCAAGAAAAGGGTTCAAAAAGAGAAGAGGAGGGGGAGAAGAGGAGAGCGAAACAATGAAGACGGAGTGTACGAAAAGAAAAAAAAACGAAAGCTAAAACAGAATGAAGCGCAGAAGTCGGTATAGGGTACAATACAACTCTTTCGTTTCCATGATTATTTCACTGTTAAGCGTATTATTACAAAAGAATACATAAACGGGTTAAGTTTGTTCGTCGATCAGACTACCAGTGTAAATGAGTGTATCGTCATCCCATTGGTGCTGAGACACGCTCTTCCGATGCCGTGCGCCCTTGACGACATCTGCCCAGTGGTGCACCACGTCCACACTGTCGCCAAAGTACTCCACGAGCACATCCTCCACAGCCCTTTCCTGAGCCTCCTCATCCAAGTACTTGCTCAGTGTCTTGGCGGCTTCGTAGAACGCCGGCACAATCCGACCGTCGTACAGCTTGGCGGACCTCGCGCAGTTCATGCCAGGGACTAATGGATTAATAATGCAGAGCTCGGGTCCCGCAGGCTTTTTGAAGCTGAGGTTCTGGACATAGTTCATTCCCATGTGCTGGTGATCCCACTCCTCGTTGCCGTAGTAACGCAGGAAGCCGACGAGCAGCACAGCGATGTTGTGCTGCAGCTCCGACGGGAAGAAGGCGGACTTCTTCTGCAGGAACCACAGCACCAGCAGCGAGGTCGGGAAGGACCCGAGCCCCCCGACGCTCGGGTCGTCGAGCGACCAGTTGGACAACATGGCCTTTATCAGCACGATGAGCGCCCGCGCGAGCTCGTTGCCGGGCCTCTGGAACTCCTTGCAGAGAAAGTCCGACGTCAGGCAGCCGTCCTTCTCGAAGGACAGATCCACTTTGGTATTCGTGTCACGGTGAACGCACTTCACAATCGGCACACGCGCGTGTGCAATCGAAGAGACGCGTGTGAAGAGCGGCGACCGTCGCATCGCGTTTGCCACGACGTGGATGCCAGACGAAAAGCTACTTTGGCGCTGCTTCGTGGTCATCACCGCGCTGTGCTCGACCGCGTGGAGGGTCCGCTGCAGTGCCGGTGGCACATGGACGTCGCCACCGTCCTTCGGCAGCATGACACAGTCGACGTCGCTCGCCGGTATCAGCAGCCCCGTGCGCATGCTGCCGTACACCTCCACCTCCAGACCGATGCGACTCAGTGGCATCGCAATATCCCTCAGCACGGACAGCTTCGCGTCTCGCGCCTCGACCGACGGCGACAGGTAGTGCAGGAGCTCTTTCAGCTTTCTATTGAGGAGGAGGTGGTCAAACGTGGTCGGCGCGTGGCCCTCCGCCGGCGCTTTTGCCTCCCGCTCGCCGCCGTCCCTGGCCGGCCGGCGCTCGGACCACACCTTCCCCAACACGCCCTTATGATCGTGCAGGTGCGCCTTCTTTCGTGCCTCCTGCCTCGCAGAACCATGCGCGTGTCTCTGGCGATGTACGAAGGACCGCTCTACGCCCTCGGAAAGAGTCTCTTGTGTGAGGACGGAGGACCGTGCCGTCTCCCGTAGACCAGAATGTCTACTTGGCATAGATGGCTTCAAAAACTAAAAGAACAGAACACAAAAGTGCATACACATACGCGTAGGGGGGGGGGGCGGGAGGCATCCGTGATGGGAACCCGTTCAACGCAGTGGCAGTGAAAAGAGTGAACAGGAGAGGAAGGAGAGCAATGAATTCAAAACTAATTCCTACACGCTGTACGTCACGTGAACAGGTACACAACCAGCTAACCATAATGGAAGCAAAAAAGATCAGAAAGGATCATCTGAATGGGTATCATTATACATTTACATCTAAAGAGTCTTACTTCCGCTGCCGCAAGAGGAACATGTCATCGGTAGTGGTCACTTTAACCCTGGGCTTTTTTTTTCTTCTGGATGATAACAAGCACCCGCCCTCATACATACATACACCGTCAGACAAAGTTCGGCCTCTTCTGGAAGCGCATGAGCACCATGCGCTCCTCCAGCAGCGTGTCGATCTTCTTCTGCAGCACGCGGTTCAGTCGATTGCCTTGCAGCGTGACGGCCGTGATGCGCGTGTTCTCGTTTGCCGCGTCCAGCAGGAAGGTGGCCCCCTCGTCGTTGATCGCGTTACTAGAGAGATCAATATCCGTGATGGACTCCGCCACGGTGATGTTGTTCGCGATGGCGACGGCGGCCTCATCGTCTAACAGGTTGTCTGCGAGATTGATCTCCTGCAGCACATTGGAGGTCTTGAGCAGCAGGGCTATGCGCATGCCACCGGTGGGTCCGATGCTACAGGAGCTGATGTCCAGGCGCGTCACACCGGAGGTGCGATGCGCCGCGAGCGACTTGGCGAGCTCATCCGCACCGACGGGTCCGAGTGGGTTACCCGACAAGGATAAGTAGCTCAACGTGCTGTTCTGCTCCAGTCCATTTTTGCACAAACGCTTCATACCGCCGACCGTGAAGGCATTTAACCGGAGGTCCAGCTCTTCTAGCGTTCGGTTTGCCTCCAGCATGGCGGCGATGGCAGCGGCACAGTTGTCCGTGACATTGTTGTTCCCGAGTGTGAAGCGCTTCACCTCTTTGTTGCCTTGGATCGCCTCGCAGAGCATCCGCACCCCGTCGTCGCCAAGGTAGTTGCCGTACAGCAGCAGTGTCTGCACCGCGCAGGTGGGAACGGCGAGCAGCTCCGCGAGACTCGCCGCCCCGCTCGGGCCAAGCTCGTTCATGGAGAGATTGAGGTGCGTGATGTAGGTGTTGCGCGCCAGCGCCTTCTGCACCAGAGCCGCGCCGTCGGGCCCGATCTCGTTACTGCTGATATTGAGTCGCGTCACGGTGGTGGACGTGGCGATGGACTTGAGCAGCTTGCGCACGTCTGGGGCGCTCAGTTTGTTGCCTTGCACATCCACACAGAGGAGCTTGGAGTTCATGTTAATCACGTTCGCCATGCCGTCACAGCCCTCCCTTCCAATATCGTTGAAGCGCAGCACGATTTCGGAGCAGGAGGTTGACTCTGCGGCGTTCAGTATCTGCGCCGCGAGGGTGGGGCCTAATTGGTTGTCCACAAGGTACAGCACGCGGATGGGCGCATCAGCGCTCCGGTCCTGCAGCAGATTGCAGATACTTGCGCACAGGTCACTAGAGATGGGCTTCCAACCAATGTGCAGCGATCGCACATGCTGCGAAGAAGAGTCCACGGCGACAGCTGTGGCTTTATCCATTATAGCGTGCCTCTACCTTTTTTTTTTCTTGTACCCTTATATACACACTCTCAAATAACAGAAACGCAGAGAGAAGAGAAGCAAGAGACGATCCGCATAGCGTCGGTTCAGAATCTTTTCATGCACAGGACACACAATCTACTCGTAAGGAGGGATGTTTCTTATGAAGTCAAGCAGATGGATTCATTTTGACGAGTAATAGTGTGCACAAAAGGAGGTGAAAAAAAGCGATTGTATAGAGGACCATAGAATGCAGTAAAGAGAAGCGAAGTATACTGGTATAAACTGCAGAGCTTCTCTTTCAGTGAGCAATTAAAAACAAAAAATAAATATGACCAAGTTAGTAAGAGCGTGCAAAAAAAGGAGAGGAATGAAACAGGAGTCGCAACAGGACTACCCAAACGTCGTTCCTTCATTCCTTTCCTGCAACAAAGTGCGTTCTCTCCATACAAGCTAAATACTTATTTACATCGAACAATAGCACTGGAGTCGCGTTTTTCGTCTTTACTGATCTAAATAAATCAGGTCCTTCAATGACATGTATGAATGATGAAGAGAGTCCAGATCCTGTGAGTGTACCTCCTCGTATTCACCGGGGCCAGACTCTTCAACGGCTTGCAAGGTGGGGTTAGACACTCCACTGGCGTAGGGCGAAACGGGGGTGAAGCTCTCACCGCCCGAGGGCTGGCCCTCCGACGATTCGTCGCCCGACGACGTGGCGTGGGATTGCGGCGATTGTGTGTGCGACATGCTGCTGTTGAAGCGACGGTCAAACACGCCCCGCATGGTCGTCACATGGTCTCTCGTGTAGCGCAGGGTCGGGTTCGAGACGCTCACGTCCGCCGCCGGGATACCGTTGTTATTGTCGGAGAGCGTTCGGTCCGCCGCGGCCTCGTTTGTGGGGGACGACCCGTGGGGCCCATCGAGGAGCACGCTGATGCTGCCGGACTGCCCGCACGCCCGCTTCGCCTGCGCCTGCTTCACCGCCTCGGAGGGCAGCGGTAGCTTCGGCGTGTTCCCCAGCTTCAAGTTGACGGAGGAGGGCAGCGTTGACCGCCACGTCGGCGCCTCGGACTTTGCGCGCCGTCGGCCGCCGCGTCATCGGCCTCCTGCGGCGGGCGGTCCGTCCCTGCCGCGCCGCTCTGCTGTCGGCGCTTCGGCGTGGCGATGGTCACGCGGGGGGAGGCGAGCGTCACGGTGCCGCGCAGCTTCCGGGGGCTGCTGTCCGTGTTGAACGGGAAATGCGCCTCCGCCGGCCCGTCGCGCTGCTCCGACGCGCTCGGCTTCATGAAGGACATGGTCCGGCGCAGCCTGCTCGCGGACTCCTCCTTGACGAACTCGCCCTTCATGGCGTCGACCATGTTGATGCTCATCACGCGCGTCTTCTCGTACACCTCCGCCTGCTTGGTGGACATGCGACTCGAGACGCGGGACAGCGTCTGCAGCGGGCTGCTGCCGCTGCCGCTGGCGGGGTCGCTCGACACGGTGCGCTCCTGCAGCTTCTCTGCGCGGCGCGCGCTCTCCTTCGCAAAGAGTGTCTCCACAAACGCGCGGCGCCGCAGCGGCTCGAAGGGGATGTCGCCGACGAACTCCGGTGTGATGAGCGGGAAGGCGCGGTAGAGCTCCTCCTCCAGCTGCTCCTCCGCGATGCGCTGCGTCTCCATCCCCGAGTGGCTCTTGTAGTAGAGGAGGCTCATCAGTCGGATGTGCACGAACTGGGACATGCTGCCCACGACGAAGCGCGGCGGCATGCGGTAGCGATGGTGCTCGTGGTACAGCAGCCGCCGCCGTATGCTGGTGCTGACCTCGCTCTCCGTGGGCCGTGGGGAGGGCTCGAACAGAAAGAAGATGATGGACATGAAGGGCTCCAGCACGGCGAGGACCATGTGCGGCACAACGACAATGAACGCAATGGCGATGTCCACGGCAAGCAGCGTGAGCCACGACAAGATGCCCACCTTGGGCTCGTTCACGGAGGGAATGAACCACAGACGTGACGTGAAGGGCACGAACAGAAACGTCAGCATCATGTAGATTATCACGGTCACACCGGCGCTGTCCAGCAAGAAGTTGTTTCCGGAAATGCTGATCTGGAGCGCGTTTGCCACGTTGATGAGCGCCATGCCACGCATGCAGAACAAGAAGCGATTGAGGCCGGTATTCACAAAGTAGTTGTCCTGCAGCAGGGTCGCGATGAGGTGACGACTCGAGCAGGCGGCCACAATGGCGTGAACAAAAAAGACACCAGCGAAAAAGAGAGGCACATCAGAGGGTAGCTGCAAGCGTATCGCCATGTCGCTGAGAGACTCGGGGACGTTAAAGGCCTCCGGCATGTTCAGGAAGATGACCAGCACCACGATGATACAATTGAAGACGAGTAGGATAATCGAGATGAGCATCCGCTTCGTGAAATGGCGACGCCGCAGCTCCGGCCTGTAGCGCAGGGGGACCACTGTGCGGTAGTTAAAAAAGTAGACGACATGTCGCCGCTTGCGCTGGAGCTGCTCGTGCAGCAGCATCATGAAGTCGCAGTGTGGGAAATCCTGCAAGTTCTTCTCCGCGCAGTCCAACGCCTCGGGCACATGGTTGTCGTAGTAGAGGGCCAGGGTGAGGGTGTTCCGCACGAACACGTTGTTCGGGTACTTTCGCGAGAGCAGAATCGCGCGACTGAGCATCTGCTTGTCCTTCATGTTGATGAGCGCGTACAACTGACCCACTTCGGTCAGGAAGGAGTTGGGATAGAAGCTCTGCATCTGGCGCGTCCACTGCTCCGACAGCCGCAGCACCTCCATCGCGAACTCGTCGTTCTCGGCGAGGATGCGGTCGCGCTCCGCCGCCTGCGTCTCGTCTCCTTGGTTGAGCAGGCACTCCGTCGCCGCATCCACTTCTTGACGCAGCAGATGGTCGAGCAGCTCCAGCGCCACGTGACAGCCAAAGAAGTACACGCGCAGCGGAAAACAATCTGTAAAGGCGAATTCGATGGAGCCCACGATTTCGTCGGCGGCGGCCACCGCGCAGCACAGCTCATCCCAGCACTCCACATAGCGCTTCGCGAAGAAGAGATAGAACGCTCGATTCATGTGCAGTGGCAGCAGAGCGCTCACAGACCGGTACGTCTGCAGTGCATGGGGGTACAGCAACTGGCAGGTACTCGAGTTCGACTTCACACGGATGCCGCTTCTGCTGAGACCGCCGAAAAACGCGGGTGCGAGGGAGAGATACAAGAGGCGGTGCTGACTCAAGTCCGTTTCCAAGATGATGGTGGAATCCTCTAGTGCGGTGGCCACGATGGTGATCAGGTCCGCCAGGTAGTCAGCCAAGTCGTGCGGCGGCGCGAGCGGCAGCACCTCTCGTGCCACGGTCAGAGCGGACTCCATTTCACCTAGTTGGGCCAGGGAAAGCGCATGAATATACTCGGTGAGGCAATACGCATACCGCTTCTGCGTGTCGCACAGGCTATTCACCAGAACCACCTCCTCCGCATCTGCGAGCGGAAGCGTGTAAAGGGCGAGCGCGCTCCCGACAATGGAGACCAGCAGGCTCTTATGTTTCAGCAGGAAGGCGATGTCGATCGCGGCCTGGGTCCGCTCGCCGATCTGCAGCGCAGCCATGCATCGCACATAACGCATGTAGTCCAAATCGCTTTCCGTGAAGCGGCACGTCGGAGAACCCCCCTTCCCATCCGCAGCGTACATTTCCAACAGGAGCGACGCCGACATCATGCACGTGCGGTACCGTTTCAGCTTGAAGCTGGTGACAGCTGTGATGAAGTGTACGTCCGGCTCCTCACACTGCGAGAGGAGCGTGCTGATCGCCGTGTCGAGGTCAATGGTGGGCAGCTCGGGCCGCTCCGCCGGCGCATCGCTCTTTTCTGTAGTATCGGTGGAGACATCTCCTAGGGCGAAGAAGTACCGAAACCACGTACTTTTGGGCACGGTGTATTCGGCTTCCTCCAGTGAGACGGTGCGGTGCAGGAACAACGCGATGAGATACCATCGGTGAATGCAGACCCAGTCGCACAGATCGGTCAAGCGCAGAACAACATCTAATTGAGTATCTTCGGTTACTTTCTCGGTTGTGGCCATCAACTCCACGTGATAGCCTGTCTGTCCTCCCTGCGCCAGCCACGACAAGGCTACTTCATTGTGTCTGCTGAGCGTCTTGGAGCGTACAAGGACATTTTTGTCACCTCGGAATGCATTGCAATGATAGCCTTCGTACACAACGACACTGGTGGCAATCACAAACGACTCGATGATAAGAAGCGCCTTTCCCGCGTCCCCAGACAGACAGAGCGCCGCTGCCCAGCATACAATGTCATTCTCCTTCTCACTCACCGCACACGCCTCATCATACATGCCCACAGAGAGGCACTCCCATGCGCTCGGCGCGGACTTCCACCGCACAGCATCTGCCCAGCCGAAGTGATCCGGCCATTTTCTCGCTCGTATAGCTTTTTGCCCTGTATGAGATTTTTTACTATTTTTGGTGGAAGTGTCATGCAGTTGGCGTTCCGCGGCAGCAGCCGCGTCTCGCGAGTCTTGCATGGCAACTAAAGCTAATATGTAAGCTGGAACAAGCGGAAGGCAACGCAAAGAGTAAGAGGAGGTGTAAGGGAGACGATACAAAAACGTTGAAATAAGCTGTGACAATAAAAAGGAAAAAGAGAAGACAACTACTAACATACAGCAGCGTCACCGCCCAGCACGGTGGTAGATTACGTTTCTTTGTTGTTGTTGTTGTTGTTGTTGTTGTAATTTGCTTTCTTGTATCATTGTCTATGTATGTAAAGGTGTATCTAAAAATATGTGTATCTATATCACATTAAGAATGAGTCTAGCAAATGATAATAAAGTAATACCTAATGTAATAAAGATATCACACGTAAGGAATTCTATGCAGCATGCCAGTCATACCCGGATATCGCGCACGCGCTCCCATACACTCTGGTACAGTGCAAGGAGCTCTGTCAGACTCTTGTCACGCTGTCCCATCGTGTTGATCTCCTCCAACAACGCCACAGCCGCCTGCGGCGACTCCTGCAGAAAGAGTTGCCGCGCGGCCCAGTACACGTCAGCGACGCTGACACTGGCCATGCCGGCCGGGCCAGCCCTCACGCATGCCAGCACCTCCTTCAGCGGCTTCACCAAGCTGCCGTACGCGTTGACGGACTTCAGTGGCACCTGCCGGCCGCCCACCGTCAGCACACGCAGCTCCTCTTCCTCCTCTAGCCACTGCCGCGCGGCCTCCAGCGTCGTGCGAAGCGAAGGGCTCGCATAGCGCAGCACGTCCGCCGAGATGGAGGGCAGCGGCGCCACGGAGGGGTACGCGCCGTCAAAGAGACGCGCGCACAGCGCATGGCGCACATCGCACTCGTCCACCACCTGTTCCGTCAGGAAAAGCGAAATGTGCGAAAGGCACGCGGAGAGCGCCGTCACAGAGCCGTTGCCCTGCAGCAGGTCGACGAGCTCCTTCAGCACTGAGACCGACTGGTAAAAAAAAAGGCTGTGCGTTTCCGTGGAGAGACTCCAGGACCCTGCACCGATGAACGAGCGCCATCCCTCTGCTACAGCGCGGAACACATTGACAATACACGCACACAGCACCTCGTCAAACGCCTCGCTCTCGCTACTGTATAGGAAGGCATTGTGTACGAAGTTCACCACCATCCGCAAATACGGCAGATCGGATGAGTACGGTGAAGACGCCTCCCACCGCTTCAACTGCACCTCCAGCGCCACGGCGCTGCTCACCATACTCCCCTCACTGGTGGCAGCAGTGATGGCGCATGGCCCACCGGCTCTGCTGCCATCCGTTGGCATCGTCTTCGTGCCTGCCTTTTGGCGAGTGGCCAGCGATTCCGAGTCACAAATAAAAAAGAACACCATGTGCTGAATCAGTTGGGGAAGCGCATCACTGTCATGATCCGCTCTGCATTGCAGCCACGTCGAGACGGTGGGCAGTGCAGCCTGTGCCACCAGCAGCACATCCGCGCAGGTGGAGCTACGCACCTTCACCTCCCACACGGCATGCAGTGCAGGGTCCTCACACAGACGGACAGACGCAAACTGTAGGAGAGAAGCGGGAGAGCACAGGAAGTCGGAGGGGCACTCGTTCCAGCTTCTAAAACTCGACAAGCGGATCTGCTCGCACGTACCGCCGCCGAGGGGCACAAACCACAACTGAATCGACGACGCCTCCGTGTGGCGGAGCCACGGGTGCGCACGCTGTACAACGCCAGCGTGAGCGCCCGCGTCGGTCGGCGCGCGGCACAGCAGAAGAAAGCCCATGTTCTTCGCCTCCTTCACAAACAAGGCGTCGTGTATGACTGCATCCCTCGGAAAGTACACCGGCGCGTGGTAGGTTGTGCTGCTCTCGCTGGAGGGCACGTTGGTGATAAAGCCGATCCCTGGGTCCGACCGGCTGCAGGTGAGAAGAAGCCTTCCACTCGCGCTACACGCCAACACATACGACGCGCGGCTGTGGGAGGCGCCGTGGGCCTCAACACCGAGTGGGCGCCGCTTCGCCTGCGCACATGCATCACTATACCACAACGACACATTCCAGCGCTGTTGGAAGCTCCAGATGGTTGCACACAGGGCGTTGAGGCCACCGTTGCCACCTCCGCCCGCGCCCCTGTCCAACGCGCGCTGGGCCTTCTGTGCGTACCGAAACGGGTGATGACACACAAAGTGGGTCTCTTCAGCCGCTTCCGCGGCGTCCTGTGCGTGGGAGTGACGAAAGCGGAAGGCCCAACCACCGGCACCAAACAGAACAAGCTCGTGGAGCTGCATGGGGGAGCCGGGGGGGCGCAGAGCCTCCTGGCCGTCGGTGCTCATAAGGCACGTGCCGTAGGTAAAGGGAGTCCCCACAAGGTCATGCGCCCGGCGCTTGGAGTGGAACAGGGCACCATCGAGCCGCGCGGAGAGAAGCAGTGGTCGCAGCTGCCGGCTGGGCCGCGCCGAGGCGAGAGAAAGATAGCTGCCACCGCAGCACACCATGTCCCCTGCGCACCGCTCCAAGGCAGGGCAGAGCGTATAGACACCGTCGCCGCATGGCGCGACCAGGACGATGCGGGCAGAAGCGCTCGCACGCCGCAGGACGGCTCTGTATGACAGCACCGGTTCGCCCTTTTTTGTCGGGGGCGCATGTGGGGTCAGCACCAGAAGGAAGAGCTCTTTGAAGGGTCCGACACAGACGAGCAACGCAATAGTTGGAAAGGCGCTGGCGAGGAGGGCACCATCGTTGATTGTCGTGCCATCCAGCGCAGAGCCTTGCTCACCTCCCCGTGGTGTGACGCTATGATGGCTGAAGTCCGATGACAGTACCATTCTTGCGTGAATGGGGAGCGTAAACTCTCTGTTCAGCGAACGCAGCTCCTCCACATTGCCGCACACCATGCGGTAGAAATTGGGTGCTTTGCTTTTCATTCGGATACCTGTTCTCATCCGAATGGCGTCAGGAGCGGAGGTGTGAAAGAAAACCTCCAACTCATCCGTGACATGGCATCTGGACCACAAGTCATCGGGTTCGCTGTCATGCGTTGCGCACGGCCGGAAAGAGCTACTGGCAATCGTGTAAGCACCTTTGTGTCTAACCGCGCCGCCGTCCTCGTACAACGCTGCGGTCTGTGGTGGACAACGTTCTACTCGAGCCGCCTCACCGTAATACGACATGTCGTGGCGAGCGAACACGGAAGTTAAAAAAAAAAGGAAGAAGAACTTTCCTTCAAAAGAAAGAAAGGAAAAAGAATGGAGAGAAAAAGAGAGAAAAACAAAGTGTAGAATGGAGCTTTGTATAAAAGAAGCAGCATACAGTGGAACTGAATATGATTCACAAAAAAAAAAAAACACGAATAATGAAAGTGATGTTGGATTCTATGTCACTCGAAGCTTAGTACATGAAACAAAAGAGCAAACCGAAAAGAAGAATAAAAAGAAAGATGCAATGCGTAACTAACGCATTGCTTCACGGTACCGTATTACTTGTATGTGACGCCGACGCGTCCGGGACTACTTTATCTTTCCATTCTGCGGGGGCTAATTGATCACGATCAAACATGGCGTCTACGAGCTCAGACAACGGCACGCCCATCACATCAAAGAGTAGCCCACCCAACACTGTGGTCCACGCGTCACCCGAGATCCATTGGTAGGCTTTCTTAAGGTTCCGCTTCTTTTTGTGAACAATGTCCTTGTTAAAGAAATAGTCCTTGGTGGCTTGAAGCAATAGAAACAGAGCTTTCCGCCGATGTAAATCCAAAACCCAAGCGTCCAAAGGAAGATTAGGACCGCTGCCATAGGGAGGGGATGCATCCTTATCCGGGACATCGCCGTACTTCCGATTCAGGTACGCGTAATCCAACGGCGCATACTCGAGATGGTTTAACATCTTGGCCCACGTCTGTGCCGCCGTAAAGGAAGAGGGCGAGAGATCAAACTTGTCCGCCAGCAGGCTCTTGGCATCGACAAACCGTTTCAGCGGATGCGAAGCCACTTCGTCCGGCAGCGGCAAGACGCGGAACCCGAGCGCCGCGCGGCGGTTTTCCCAGTCCCTGACGACATCCATGGGATCGAGCAGATTCTCATCCATAAAGCCGACCGTCTCCAACGCAAAGCGCGTAATAGTGAACACATCCCTCTGAAAATCCTTCAGCCCCTCGAACAGCAGTAGACCATCAAAGGAGGCGAACTGCTCTTGCAACTGCAAAACAGGTAGGTAGCGAATGGAGTCCGGCAACAGGGAGGACGTGCTGACAAGTGTCTGGTTCGTGAAGCCGCGAACCGCACACGGGAATACTCCGGGACTGTGCTTATTCGGTTCCGTGCCCACATCCCGCTCTAGTGCCGTTATCTTCGCCGCATCGGCGGAAGAGCTATTGTAGAAGGACCTGACGGAGGCTCGCATCGTGACTGCAGGAATACGCACGCTGTGATTCATGACGGTGAAGAATGGCACCGCCTCGCGCGGGTGTTGCATGGCGTCCAGCAGGCCAGCATTCACAAGATGCGCAAAGCCGAGAAGATCTGGCGCCCAGCGCACCTTCAGGCGGTCGGTGAAGTTAAAGATGGACTGGACATCCTCAAAAAAGGCCACCGTGGTGGGGGATGTGCCCTCCACTGCATACATCAGACGCTGGATACGCACTTCCAGGCTGCACAGGGTCGCCTTCACATCACTCAGCTCCACGCGGACGGGGAGCAGCACGTACGGGAGGGCTACATCGTCCCTCACCCATGGCAGCTCCTCCTGCTTCTTCACGTCCACGCGAAGCACCTTTTCGACGCAGGCGATGTACTCATCGAAGGTGATGTACGCCTCGCCGTCCCGAAGGATCTCATCCGCCGCCACGGGGGCGTACCGCTTTGCGTAGACACCCGTTTTCTCTGCTACCACGCCCTCGCTCGAGGGCATCGTGACCTTCCTCTCCTTCGCCGTTTTCCACGTTCGTAGGCGGAGCAGCTCTCTCCCTATATTGTTTTGCGCTATTTCCTCTGCTTCCCACATCGGGATAGCGGAGTTCTTAGTGGGTTTCGGTTTAGAGGATTCATTGAAAAACAGCACAAGCAAGAGAATGAAGAGAACGAGGCAGACACCCATAATCATGACCACGGCACGCATCATCCGTCGCGCCGCGAACCGCTTCAACCGCCGTCGCGGCTTCAGTGCGCCGAATGCACTCTTCATGGCCTTCTTCCTTGGTAAGAACGGAGCGGCAGAGGATTGCGCCGAGTGGTAGAATAAGCAACTTTGTAAGGCTACAAAGAGAAAGGAAACACGAAAAGAAAAGTGAAGGGAAAAAGATCAGTAAAGGTGCACAATGATTTGCATGTTTTGTTGCCCATCTCTTCCAACGCAAGAGAGACAGTGGCACGTTAAAAAAAAAAGATGTATGTACTTTCTTTTTGTTTGTTTGTTCGCTTTGCGTTGGTAAACAACGGAATCACAGAAGGAGATCAAAAAGAAAAAAACTCATAACTGTATCATGACGCCACGAAGTATGGATTACATTCTCTATAATGATTTATCGAAGACGGACAAGAAAATAACTGCATTATTACATACGATATGAATAGGTAAAGAGGTAAACGGCAATGATAACAACAACAGTTAAGATCCAACAGAACAACATTCTATATATATATATATATTATATATGATGATTATAATTGTTTTTTATTTTTCTATGTATTCTTATTAAAAAAAGAAAGGTAAAAAAAAAAGAAGAGAGAGAGAGAGCCAGAGAGGACTGGGACGTTCTCACTTATTCCATCGCTCTCTCTTTCGCCAACCGATCGTAGAAGCATTCGTTGATCAGTGCACCGGTTTGGTCCTTCTCGTCATCGTAGTACACGTGGTGTTGCGTGTGCGCCACGAGGTAGTCTAACACGTCTCTCTTCGTCGATCCACTGATAAAAAAGTAGACCGTGTTCGCGGGGTGGGTGTAGGACGGCAGCTCCACCGGGGCCGAGCCCACCGGATGGCTTGTCACGGTGGTCATGAAAAGATTGCGCCGGATCGCAATCTCCCCGCCACGACTAGTAACGTCCCCGATAAACTCGACATCCAGCGAGGGCGGCGGTACCACGAGCCCCTCCGCGTCGCGTAGCGCGTCCGGCAGCAGCACGGTGCTGCAGCCGTACTTGACCGCAGCGACGACCACCGCGTTGCCCTCGGCCACGGTCGGCTCTCCCGCCAGCGCGCACACCACATCTCCGTTAAACGCGTACTGCATGCCCGACGCCGACGTGCTCTCCTCGGCGACACTAGAGGGCACGCTGTGCTTGTCCCCCGCGCTGGAGGCGCCCGTCTTGTCGTTGACACTCGCCCCGCGCGACGCGGGGACGGTGCGCGGCGACAGCTTCTCCAGCTCCCCGCGCGAGTGGGCGGACGGCGGCGGCTGCACCGCCGAGGAAGACACGTCCGTGGCCCTGCGGTCGATGGAGCTCGCCGCGACGCTGTGCGGCGGGGCGGCGGGGTCGAGCTGCAGCGTCGTCTGCACCTGCGACAGCTGCGCGTCCTCGTCGAAGAAGTCGGCGTTCGAGCGCCGCGAGAGGGTCACCTTGGCGGTCAGCAGCACCGCGTAGGAGAAGATGGGCAGGATCACGCTCAGCGGGATGAGGTTTCCCACCGCCGCGACGGCGCCCGCCGAGGCCGCCTCCGACGCTTGCGTGGCCGCCATGCGCTGCCGCTGTAGGTCCGAGAGGACCGGCACGCCCAGCCACCGCAGCGTCCGCCGCGCGCACGCCTCGACGAGCGAGGGCAGCGACGCGCGCATCTCACACATCCACGCCGGCACCGCCGGGTAGCCGGCCGGCAGCGCGCCGCTCAGGTCGTGCGCGCGGCCGCCGATGACGGGGTCGGACAGGCTCCGCACCGCGTACGTAGGGAAGGAGCGGCACACGGTGCCGTACACGCGCGTGCCGACCGTCGCGAAGAGCCCGAAGAGAAGGGGGCGGCGGAAGGTACTACAGAAGCGGCGCACCGCTATCACCGTCTCGTTTTGGTTGTAAAACGCCGCGAAGGCCGAGCCCATCGTAGACGAGAAGGAGCGCGAGCGCGGCGAGCTGCTCTTCTCGTAGAGGCTGCCGGTGTCGTACACCGTGGAGAAGTAACTAGTGGAGCCGTAGAGGTAGCCCGTCGTGTTGATGCCGGACGGCGAGTTCACCGACGTCTCGGCCGCCCTCGACGCCGGGCCGGACGGCGTCATGGGCCGCGAATGGCTGCCGCTGGCGGAGTCGTAGTACAGCGACCCGTCGTCCATCGTCTCCTCGTCGTCGTACAGGTCCGAGCTGTGTTGCTCCGAATCGTAGTCGTACGAGTCATAGCCACTTTCCTCGTCTAAAGGAATGGAGTCATTATTTTCCGTGCTGTCGTTGAGACTGCTCATGGTTCCCTTGTCGACGGAACCACGTGGTGCGTTCAAAGAGGCTAGTGTAGTATTACGAAAACAAAAAAAAAGAAGGATATAAGAAACGGAGGGAGATGGACGAAAATGTAGAATCACCAAGAACACCTCTGAAAGAGTACAACTCATTAGGTGTGCTTCTTTTCAGCACTCATACAAATCTAACGGATGGCGATTGTCGAGTGTAAAAGAAACCAACAACCAAAAAGAATGTAGCATTTCACAATGTGGAACAAGAACAACAACCAAAAAAAAAAATGATTAACATCTCAATTCCACTCCGGTGAAGGCGAGCGAGAACCTCTCTTCGGCGCCACGTAGGGCCCTGGCGCTGTGGCGGCATCCGGCTTGAGCCGCGTCTGTGAAGAGCCTCGGCTGTCTCCACGTGACTTGGATCGCGGCGGTGTTACAAATCGAGGATTTTGCCGATCCGCCGATGCCACACTGCTGCTGCTACCGCTACTGCTCGTGGCAGGAGATGGTGTGCGTGCCCGGCCATCTCTCTCTGTCGCGGTTCTCTTCGCGTCGCGTTCGCCACTACGCTCTCGCTTCTTCACGTGGGCCTGCGGCGTCTTGCGCTCGCCGTGGGGGCGGCTGTTCGCCGCTTCGAGGATAGGGGCGGTCTGCGGAGGGAGAGAATCGTCCACACGGACGAAGGACACCGCGATTTCATTCCCATCCATGAGGGCGCCGTGGAGTGCAGCGTACACTTTGATGGTTTCCTCCTCCGTCTCGCCAATGACTTCTACTCTGCCAATGGGACATGAGAGCCAGAGCAACGGCCGCGGCATCACGATTCGGTCGATTCTCACCTTCTCGTGTAGCACCTCGCGCAGGTGCGCTTCGGTCGTGTTGCCGGACAGATTTGAAACACGTGCAATGAGTTGGGGTGCCATCGGTAGAGGTGCAACAAGGGCGTATTCTCACTGAACAGGAAGAAAGGAAAGAGAAGAAGAAGGAAAGGAGAGAATGAAAAGGCAAACGGACGCAGGAAAGAGAATACACAAGACGAACAGCAAGGCGCGCGTACGCGTGCTTCAATCAGAACGAAACTATAGTAGATGTGGGGGTACATGGGTGTCGATTAGAACTAGCATCAATAAGCAAAGCACGCTTTCACCTGATTGATCAGATCTTCATACGCCCGGTTTGACTTCATCTGCGGGAGGAGAGCCAGCAGACCGCCAACGAAGTGGCCTTGCGATCGATGGCCAATCAGCGTTAGCATCACCGTGTCATCCATCGTCTGCACCACGACGGTATCGCGGTACTGCGCACTAATGTACTTGGGCGCCCCGAGATGCAGTTGATCCAGCATCTGAAAGGTGGACACTCCACTGAGCACCACGTTCGACTCTATTGGCATGTCCTCCTCCCCGTCATTCCCGCCGCCGCCGCTCAACTCACTATCGGCATCGGAGCGCGATGGCTGCGGCTCGCCGAAGCAGCAGAGGATCGTTTTGCCTTGCTTGTCCGACACCACTACCTGCGACAAGAGCCGCATGTTGATCAGCCGGTTATAGTACTGCAGAATGAGCGGCTGTGCCGTGGAGGGTTCTTCCATCTCGTCTGGCGAAATGACCAACGAAGTGCGATCGAGTACTTTTCTATGCCGTTTAATACATACAGAGACACATACACACAAACAAACAGAGAGATGAAGAAAGAGGACGAAAACGTTTAACAACGAGTGTATAGAGATACGCATGTATGCAAATGTACAACTGGTAGCATGTTTGGTACTACTCAGCATGTTGGAAAAGGGAAGGAGAGACTGAATTCACTTTTCAGGCGAGAGGTACAGAGAAAAAAAGAAGTGCAAGTTTTTTTTTTCCGTAAGAGCGCATCTTTACATGGCTCACACTTCAATGATCCCGCACACCCTTTACCTTCCTTTAATACGTTACGGTGTACACCTTTCTTCGGACAGAAGAAAGAGAAAACGCATGACCCCCATAACAACTGTCGATCGATGTCATTTTTTATTCATCCAATCGTCACCAATGTGGAAATCGCTAGCTTCTTCATTCTTTCGCTCGACCAGTTCACGCTTTGCCTCTTTCGCGCGGTCGTTACGATCGTCGGCACCAAACGGGGACGCGACGGCCTCCGTCGACAGTCTCGTCGGCGGTATCGGGATGTCAAACACCCGCGACACCTCCTTCCCCTCCATATGGTAGGCGTGCACCTGGATGGTCCCGCGCATGATGCCTCGTCTGCCCTGCAGGCTCGTGCCGGCCGCGCACACGTGCGACTCGCCCGGCGCTAAAAAGGGGTAGTTCCCGACGACGCCGGAGGTGGCGCGCTCGATGAGCTGGCCCGTCTCCTCGTCCAGCACGACGAAGTGATACGACGCCACCTGTACATGCCACAGCTTGGGGTTGTACACGGGGCCGCGGTTGCGGATAGACATGTAGTACATGAAGAGGTGCCGCGCCTTGAGGCGGTCGACGGCGCCCTTGTCGTCGCCCGAACCGCCGGCCTCGGAGCTAACGTACGGGTTGCAGCACACGTACTGCGTGCGCAGCTCCACTT
The DNA here is from genome assembly GCA_000482145.1 of Strigomonas culicis. Classification (NCBI taxonomy): domain Eukaryota; phylum Euglenozoa; class Kinetoplastea; order Trypanosomatida; family Trypanosomatidae; genus Strigomonas; species Strigomonas culicis. Next base: position 51,774 of record AUXH01000003.1, read on the forward strand.
CCATGAACTCCGCCTGCGCAATGGCGCGAGTTGTGATGTCTCCGACAGTGCGCTCCAGCTCGCTCTCGGACGACGGCGTCGGCCGCGCGAAGCTGGTGCTGGAGGCCGCCTGTCGCTGCGTCGCCGCCTTCCGCGGCGCGCGGCTGCGCTTGGACGGCAGCGGCGTCTGTGCAAGCTTGAGGTCACGCACGCGCCTCCGGCTCCCGGCGGCGATGCAAAGGACGGTGTCTATCATGAGCGGATACGGAATCTCTTGCTTCACGTGGCTCGGGTAAAAGGGCTCTGGGGGCATCAGATACGCGTAGTTCGGGAACTTGTCAAACTCGTTTGGAAGAACGACGCGCCGCTCAAACTTTCTGATCTTCTTACCCGGCACGTCCAAATAGATGGTTACGGTGGTCATATGAACTTCGTCCCGTATTGCATCCGCACTCTCTCCATCCTCCTCTTTTTCTACTACCTGGTTTTCTGAATCTGCCTTCGCCTTCCCCTGGATCTCCGCTATCGTCTTTGTTCGCTCAATCTGAATGGCCTCGATGTCCAACTTGTCCGTAGCACGCAGTTGCCGCAGGACGGAGAACGCCGCCTGCAGCCGTGCGGCCGGCGTATCGCGCGGCACGCCGGGTATGGACGGCCGGTCGAAGAAGGAACGCGCTATCGCCTTAGGCGTGTCACCATACCCCGCGGCCTTTAAGTCATCCAGCCGCAGTGCAATGCCGAAGATGCAGAAGCACAGGTCATCGACCTCGGGGATCCGTTTGGAAGTTTTTGCGCATTGCCGCAGCACGTGGCGGTAGGTGGAGCGCACTACAGACATGAGCAAGGCAGTTGAACGCGCGCTCACACTAACAACAACACTAATAGAACGAAGGGCAGCCATTTATAAAGAAAAAACATAAAAATGAGAAGGCGACAGAGAGAGAAATGGTTATTACACAAAAAGAGAAAGCGAGAAAAATGCACCCAATTGCAGAGTATATATGCAGTCTGCGTCACAGAGAGGCTTAGTGGTAACACGGTCGATACAAATGCACAGAACGTTCATACGAGTGATAGCAAGCTTAATATGTGACTAGGATATCAGAAAGAGATGTTTTCTTGCACCTGAGGTTCGCGCATTCGTACGGTGCCGATTTTCGAGTCTCTTGAGGGGGACTGCGACCCCGACAGCGGCGCGACGGCCGCCTCCCCTTCCTCGCCACTCGACGACACGATACCAGGCATGTCCTTGTGCAAATAGTAGTTGAAGAGCATGCTCTGTCCTGCCTGCTGGATCGCCTCCATCAGGTGCTCCCCTTTGCCCTCGCCGATGCAGTGCTTGCCGGCAAACAGGCGGCACACGGTGTACTCCACCGTGCGGTACTGCTGTGCGTCGTGTAGCGAGGCGTAGTTGTTCGTCTGGTGCACCTCGACCGTCTTGCTCACGACTTGGTCGACATCGATGGGGGCGTGGCGCAGCGCGGGGTTGATGCCAGGCGCGTAGCGCAGGATGAGCTGGGCCTCCTTGAGCGCGTTGCCCGTCTCCAGTGCATGCAAAACCTGCGGCGGCGCCAGGTGCTGAAACTTCTCGACCACCACCTCATCGAACAGATCGTCCCTTAAGCTCTGCGTCGCGTGGGCACCCCCGCTCGACTCGAACTGCGCACGCCGCCGGTCTGCGAGGTCATTCAGGGGGTGCACCTTCTCGTTCAGGACGTCTTTTGTGTCTTGCGACAAGGACATCACCCTGTCGTATTCGACCTGCATCGCTTCCATAACCGGCGACGTCGTCAGATTGGCGCCCGGTACTTTGAGGGCCGACTCCACCTCTGCGTACAGATTCCTTGTGAAGGCGAATGTGCCAAGCTGGGAGCAGAACACTTTGCGAATGAACACCTCCGTGTCGATGTGCGTGTCGCCGGAGGCCTCCGCCAGCTCCAGGAAGGCCACAAAGGCATAGAGCGAGTCGCGGACCCACTCCAGGCGCGGGAGAAGATCCGCCTTGTCCACGGGAAAGAGCTTCAGACGTCCACTGGCGGACCGCAGGACGCTGCGCCAGTACCACCGCCGCTGTTGCGGAACGCCCTTTTCCATTCGCTGTAGGTGCGCGGTCGCCCGCTTGCGGGCCTCGTCAAGGCGGTTCTGCAGCACGTTGAGTTCCCGCCACATGTGAATCTCCGGCGACACGTTTGCCACGTCGGCAAACCCCAGCCGCACGGCAATCCGCCCACAGGGCAGAAGGCCGCTGGTCTCGTGCAACAACTTCTGGAGGTGCTTGGAGCGCAGCCGGGGGTACACGCCGTAGGCCAGGCCCGTGATGGTGCTGTCCACGCGCGCCTTCCCTCGCACCGCGAGAAAGCCGTGCACCGGCGAGTTGAGTGGGGTCCGCCCCAGCACGTCCCACATCTCGTCCACGTCGCGCACGGTGAGCCCTCCGCCGCCCCTCACGTCCACCCTCGCGACCGCGCGACGGGGGCTCAGAACAGTGTTGTAGAAGGGGCTGCTGCGGCCGCCGTCCGGAACCTCCGTCGTGTTCTCGGCCGCCGCCGCCGGCGGGTTCTGGCTGGCCTCCGTCTTGTACTGCCTCAGCAGCTCCGCCAGGCGGCGCGCAACGGCGGGGCAGAAGTGGTGCGTCTCGTCGAAGAGCTCCTCCCGCTCGCACACCCCCAGCATCAGGCGGAAGGCGTCCCCCACCGAGCGCTCGGACGGCACCGTGGACAGCACAATGACGCCCTCGCGCTCCGCCTGCCGACGGAGCCGCTGCTGCGCTCGGTACTTCATGTAGAGGGGGTCGCTGTGCCGGCGGGGGGCGTACATGTCGTCCGGGTCCACAGGCATGACTAACCGCCGTGGGCGGAACTTGGGGTAGTACGCAGAGGACACGCCATCGAGATCGATTTTGCTACACCGAAGAAATCGACCCCTTCGCATGAGTGCGTGTACGCTACACTAACAAGAACAATATGATAATAAACCCTGATGACTAGTAATAATAATAATATGTAAAAAAAAAAAGTAGATGGAGGAAGAAAACAAAAAAAAAAGAGTGCAGTATTGTGGAGGAATAGTAACGGACGAACCACACACAAGGCATACCGGCAGCAGCAGCAAACGTATCTCCGTAAGAACACAAGCGAATAGTCAGCGATGTCCAATTAATTTTCAAGAGAAATCTTTAATTCTACGTAATCCACAGTGCCGTAGTCTCGTTAAGTGCATATAGGTACGTGCTTCTTACTGTTAGAATTACAAATTAATAGAACACAACAATGGGGCCTCTAGAGGAGATAAAAAAAAAGTGTTTTAAGAAAGGGTGAAAAGGACCAGGAGAAACCACTACTCCTACTTGGTGGTTTTGACGTTTTGCTGGGCAGTCCGGAGCTTCTTTTCGGAGGCGATCTTTTTCCGCTCTAACTGCTGCACTTCCCTCCGTAGTGAGGCTAGCTTCCCGCGCAGCTCCTGCGCCTCCTTGTCGAACTGAATACGTAACTGGACCGTCTTCTTCTTCTCCTCGTTCAGAGTCGCAATCTTCTCATCCTCCTGCTCCTTCTGCTTCTTCATCAGCGCCTCAATGTCCGCCCGCTTCACGGTGGAGCCGACGAGGTGGCTAAACTGCGTGTCGTACAGTGCGAGCTGCTGCTCCAGCGAATCCTTGTTGCTCTGGAGCATCGTGCGCTCCTGCCGCACGGCGAGCCGCTTCTCCTCTAGGTCCTCCAGCGTCGAGGCGGTCTCTTGGCACTCGATGATCATCTGGCGGAACGCGTCATCGTGGTTGGATATGGTCGACTTAAAACTCTCGTACGCCTGCTCAAAGTTCACCTTGCGCTCCGAGACATCTTTCTGAAGCTGTTCATTCTCCGCTTCTAGTTCCTCCACGATCTTCTTCTTTTCGGCGTTCCCCTTCTCGAGGGAAGCAATGCTATCCGCGACGCGCTGCCGCAGTGTCTCACGCTGCGTATCCGTCTCCGTCTTGAGCTTCTCCGTCAGCGTCTTGTACTGCTTCATCGTGGCTTGTAGGGTGTGGCACGTGGCCTCGGAGCTTTTCAGCGCCGCGTTCGTCTTGCGAATCTTTGCCTGTACGTCCTCCACAACCGTCGACTCTGCAGAGACCTTCTTCTTGAGCTTAGCAAGATCCGTTTCCATCTTCTTCACTTTGGCGATCTCTTCCTGTAGCAATTTCTGTATGTGACTATCGCCATGTTCCGTGTGGAGGGACTGTACTTTGGCTTGCATGGCCGCCTCGTAATTCTTCTCCATGTCGGCTGGGCTGGTAGTACACCCTTCAGTCGAAGCAACCGCCGTGGACATGATCTATCTGCAACAGCAGTTGCGAAAAGAAAAGAAATTAGTAGCCTAAAGAGAACAGAAGAAGTGTAGAAAGAAAGAAACTGTAAATCTGAAGAGCAGACAAGACAATGTCTACAGTGAAGCGGTTCGAAAACTTCCTTTTTTTTTTCTTTTGTGTGTGTGCATGTGTGTGTTTATATGTGTGAGTCTGTATACACAGTACCTACTCTTTGCTTAGCGCTAATGAAACAAAACGCTCTGTGATTTAGCCCAACTTCGACTCCGATGCGCTTCCCGTCCATGCCGCGCCCTCCACGACCTTCACCCCCACGTATGTGCCCACCGCCTTGAGGAGCATGAAGAAGGTCGTATAGACAGCACAGCCCACCCAAAAGTCACGTGAAAAGAGAGGTGTGGCCGCCATCCAGGCATCCACGTAGGCGATCATGCGCCGCACCTTGCCGGCGCGGCCCCTCCGCATCGCCTCGGACAGCAGCAGATAGCTGCTCCACTGCAGCGGAATGCGAGGCTTTCGCCGCCGCATCTCATAGTAGCAGTTGTAGACCACGCGCCAGTCAAACGGGCGCATGTTGAGGTACACCCGCATGAGAGCGTTGTACGTGTCGGCGTTGATGGTCGTGTGCTTGGACCTACTCATCTTGTCAAACAGTTCGATCGCCTGCTCCCACTTGGGGGGGACCTCTGCCGCGAGCGACTCAATCATCAGCGCATAGTTCTCCGACGAGGGCCGGTTGCCGCGCCGCTGGAGGTCCTTGAAGAGACGCTGACACGCCTCAGGCATGTCGCGCTGCAGACACAGTCGCATCAGCAGCGCGTAGGCGTGCGGAGTTGGGGACATGTGGTTCGTGGTCATGTGCTGGTACAGTTCCATCGCCGCCTTGAGCTGCCCTGCCTCCAGCAGCAGCTGCAGCACACGCTCATACGTGAGCGCGTTCACTTTGAGGCCGGCCGCCCTGCAGCCCCGCACCGCCGCGAGCGCCAGCTCGTAGTCCCGCTCCTTCGTGCTGTTCACGTACTTGCGCAGCTGCGCATTGCTCACCGTCCGCTCCTTCACGGAGTTGAAAAAGAGCTCCTCCACCAACGCCGCGCTGGTGGGCAGCGACCCCGGGGCGCACGCCGCGTAGGCGACCTCCTGCACCGCGGACGGCGCCGCCGCAGCGGCCAGATCCCCCGCACGGGACTCCGACGTCTGCCGCTGCTGCCACAGCAGCGCGGCGTAGGCAGAGCGCGTCGAGAGCGCTGAGGCGGCGCGCCGACCGTCCAGCGCGCCCGCGCCGGCGACAGGACTCGTGAGGCCCCGTCTCGCCCACAGCGGAGGCGCTCGCACTGCGACGCCGCGGCTAGCGCTGATGCGCCGCAGAGAGGCAAGCATGGGCGTCTACAAAAATAGCAAAAAAGAATAGTGAAAAACAGATAAGAGAATACTACGAGGGAGGAACAAGAGAGAAGCATGAAAGAATGGATAATGATACGTACAGCCACATAACGCAGGTCCTCTACCCATCACTAGACCAAATCTAAGAGAACAACAGCCTGTGATTAGAACAGTGTTTTTTTTTTCTGTTTAAGTACCGTAATCATTACCTATAAATGGTTGCGCAACACGAAGAAGCACAACACGAGTAATAGAGAAAAAAAAAGTAATAATTGTTTTTTTTTTTTTACCTTATTCGTAATAGACATTTACAAACAATGTATGTGTGAATTCCTCTTACTCGGTGAGCACGCCAAGCAGCATGGACTCCTCGTACAGGAAGAACTCCTCGCCCTCGACCTTCACCGCGGCGCCGCCGTACTCGGGGAGCAGCACCGTGTCGTTCGCCTTCACCGTCGGCGTCCAGTCCTTGTTCGCGGCCGCGACGGCCACCACCTTGCCCTCGTTGATCTTGCCGGCCACCTGCTCCGGGATGAGGATGCCCGCCTTGGTCTGCTTGGCCGCCTGCGTGCGCTTCACCAGCACGCGGTTGCCGAGGGGCTGCAGCTTCTTGAGCACGGGGGCGGTGAAGCGGAACATGGGATAGGGGAGTGGGGGAGTGGGTAGGAGACTGTGAAAAACTCTTGAAGATAAAGTAGAAAAAAAATGGAGAAGAGGGAGGAGTAAAGATGGAGCACAGACAGTGAAGTAAAGTGTAACCCATCGTTTGTCGCAAGGTGGACAAAATCGAAAAAAAACATGGTGCGATTGTTCATTCCAGACGAAAACAAAACAGAGAGGTCCAACACAAGAGTGAGCCATACCGTCTTTACACACACACACACACTGGCTGGAAAAAAAAACGGTCGGCTCTTAGATAGCAACGGATAAAAACCCAGCAGAGGCCAAAAACTCGTTCCCCGCACCCTCGTGCGGCACGCCCACTGTGATGAAGCCCAAGCTGACGGTTGGGTCCTCTCCGGTCGCCTCTGGCGCCTCCTCCTCCACGGACCGCCCCTTCTCCGACATCGACGTGAGGCACGCACGGGCGCCGTCGTTGTACGGGAACAGGAACACCTGAAACGCCTTGTGGTCCATCGGCACCTCCCTCACGTAGTCGATGCGGATGCGGCGAAGGAGTAGGTCAGCCCGCAGCGGCGGCACACTCGCCGGCAGCAGCACCGACAGGCCGCTGCGCGCGTCGCCGAGCGCGCCGCGGTACGTGTTGACAATCATGTATGTCGCGGCGAGCTGGTTGAGGTGCAGGTTGAAATCGATGTCCGTCTCGCGGAGGTGGAAGAAACGCCTGAAGCAGAAGGGCTGCGTGAGGGGCTCGCCTGGCCGGCGCTCCTGGACCTTGTGCAGCGCGCTGTCCGTGGTGAAGAGCCCGCAGCCCGTGAAGAGCGCCTGTACGTTGAGGCGCTCGACGGTGGGGTACTGGATGCGCGCGCGCCACGCCGCGCTGCCCTCGAAGGCGTCGCGCAGCACCTCGCGCTTGCGGGGGGTGATGGGCGTCGTCTGGCGCGACGCCTTCGACACCTGCACGCTGGTCACCTTGAAGTTGCCCAGGTGCTGGCGCTCCTCCATCTTCCCCTCCAAGTACACGTACACCTCCCCGTGGACAGAGTAGGACGACGTGCCGACGTGCGACACGTGGAAGGAACACCACGACAGCAGCGTCGACGGCGCATCCACCGGCAGCCCGGTGAGGGAGCTGTGGCGGTACAGACTGGCCTGCCACCCGCCGTAGAAGAACGTGTTGGGCAGCGTGCCCTTCTCAGTGTCCACGTTGTAGCGGTGCTGCACCTCCGCCTCCGTCTGCGTCCAGCCGCGCTCGCGACAGAAGGACAGACTGTAGCCGGCAATGCGATTCACCGCCGTTACATCAATCTGCAAGTGCTGAATGGGGATGAAGGGGCTAACGGGGAGGCCGTACACGGTCGCCGACCCGTCCGCCTCAAGATGGTACATGAATGCCTACAATAGAAAAAAAAACAAATAATGTGCTTGTGCTCTCCAATAAAAAAAAGTAATGCAACCTACCACTGTATATGATGCCAATGCAATGTGAAAGTTCCCTTTTTGAAGCAATTGCGTAGGGGAGAAGAAAGAAAGCAATAATACTCAAACTACAACAGTGAACAATGGCGAAGTGAAGTAAATACCAAAAGGGATAATAATAACAATTAAAAAAAAACACCTAGCCTGCAGGCTAACTAGTAAAGATCGATCTCAGAGAGGGGGAAAAAAAAAGTAATAATATTAATAATAAGTGTGATGCACGAGTACAATTCTTTTTTTTTTTCGTTAGCATATTCCTTTACCATTTCTTTTTCAGTCGTCCGCACTATTACACCTTTTTGTGAACGTGTACAGAGCTGGAACGTCATTGAAAAGTTCGGCAAAGGAACAAGGAATAATAATACTTTTCCTTTTTTTTTAAATCCTTAACGGTTGCTTCTTACTCGGTGAGCACGCCAAGCAGCATGGACTCCTCGTACAGGAAGAACTCCTCGCCCTCGACCTTCACCGCGGCGCCGCCGTACTCGGGGAGCAGCACCGTGTCGTTCGCCTTCACCGTCGGCGTCCAGTCCTTGTTCGCGGCCGCGACGGCCACCACCTTGCCCTCGTTGATCTTGCCGGCCACCTGCTCCGGGATGAGGATGCCCGCCTTGGTCTGCTTGGCCGCCTGCGTGCGCTTCACCAGCACGCGGTTGCCGAGGGGCTGCAGCTTCTTGAGCACGGGGGCGGTGAAGCGGAACATGGGATAGGGGAGTGGGGGAGTAGGAAAAGAGAGTGGTGCTTAGAGCGTGATAGCGCAAACTGAATGGAGAAGATGGAGAATGGAAGGGTAGGGCGAGAAGAGGATACATACATTGCGTTTGAGGTGCATGTGTTGATACTGTCATTCGTGTTGCAAGTGGCAAAGGCGAATATAGCACAGACCAGCGGAGCCAAACAGCACTGTGTCAGCATGAGTGTGATTAAAAACAGAAACAAATAAATATACTTACATCATAATAGGAAGAGTACAGAATCTAAAGAATAACAATCAATTCTCAGTTTATATTACATTTCATCGTAATCGTCGTATTGTGTACAAATTCAGACAAAACGCACGTGTATCACACATGGACACGGACGTGCCGGCACCGAACAGTCGCAGTGCGACGGTGAGCGAGGTCCAGGAGCGCGGCCTCTTACAGAATGGACGCAGACACTTGATTCTGCGCACTCGGCAGAAACATATTTTGAGGGAGAAAGTCCTTCTGCTCATGTAGGAACTTGATCAGCTCTAACTGAATCTGGTACTTAAAGGCGGTTTGTCGCAGTGTCAGCTCCTTCTTGTACGCGTCTAGATCCTCGTCGCTGAGCGCGACGTCGGTGCTGTGCTTCGCAAAGATCTTCTCCCGCAGCTTCTCCGCCGCCTCGTGACTGCGCATCTTCGCCTTGAGGCGCGTGAAGAAGTTGGAAAAGCGGTCAAAGTACACGGTCTGCAGATACGGCAGGCGCAGGTACTCCGGCAGGTTCAGACGGCCGTTGATGATGGAGGCGGTGAGCGGCGACGCGGCCGGCAGGGTCGCAACCTTCGCGGCCGCGGCGATCTCCTGTGCCTCCTTGTAGCGGAACGCGAGGCGGAGCATCGTCTCCGGGTACCCTATGAGCGTCAGATAGTTGTGCACCTCCGGTGTGGAATTCCCAAAGTAGGAGATGCAGTCAATCGTGCGCGTCTTTTCGTTTACGTAAATGGTCATGGTGAAGAGGTTCTGTGGCGTCGCCTCACTCTGCTGGTCGTCCATATCCCTCAGGCGCTCATGGAAACTATGGTAGTTGTCCGTCTCGCAGATGCTAGAGCACTTAAACGGGATGCAAACGTTGGGGTCAAAATGGGTGCACCGTGTGGTGAAGTACGTGAAGTGCTTCGGGAAGAACACACGCCGCGCGATGGGCGACACGTACTGTGGCAGTCGGTGAAGTGTCTCGAGGGCCTCCTCTTCCGTCATCTCGCTCAACTGATTGTTCGAGTGGAGCGTCGCCAGCTTGCTGCCGTTCTCCTCTAACACCTTCGTGTAGAGGTTCATGTCCTTCGTGCCTTGGTCGGCCGCACTGATGTCGTCCATGGAATGAAACTTTGGGTCGAAGAACTCATCGTACCCCAGACAGCCCATCAGCACCTCCGCGACGTGGAAGCCAATGTCGCGCGCGTTGAAGTCGTCGAAGCTCTCCGTGTCGCCGTAGCGCCGAGTGAACATCGCCACCGGTCCGGCGGCGAAGATGAAGGGGTCCGTCGTGCGGTAATTGTTCTCCACAATGACGCGCCCGTCAAACACAATGGAGCGCTTGTTCAGCGTTGAGAGAATGTTGGGGTCGATGTCCTTCGTGTCCACCGCGACAATGAGGCTGCAGTTCAGCTCGATGGACGACTCCGCGTCCCGCTCGTGGGAGACCGGCTCCAGCACCACGGTGCCCAACTTGCCCTCGTTGTCGTACTCCAGCCGCCGCGCCTCGTAGCCGAGCAGCACGCTCGTCCCCATGTACTTCAGCAGGTTGCTCGCGGCGTGGTACGCCTCCGGCGTCATGCACAACGGGATCTCCTCCGACGTGCTGCACAGTACGAGGCGCTGCGGCGAGAAGCCCTCCGCAACCATGCGGGTGACAACCTCGAAGGCCTCCAAGTCGGAGCTGTACACGAGGATGTTTGTGACACCGCTGACGTCCCGGCTGAGCTCCCTCAGCTTCTGTTGCAGGTGGTCGATCGCGTTCTCGCCGGATAGCGCAATGACGCCGGCGCGCGCCGACTGGTTCTCCTGCTGCTGCAGCGTGCGAATCCCAGGCGGGACCACGTACTGGCGACCGGTGCTCAGCAGCAGATAGTCGTACGGCTCGAAGACGCCATTGTCGATCGAGATGAACTTGTGTACCTTGTCGAGGTCGACGAGCGCCCCGGCCACGATGCGGATGGACTGACTCAGCAGCAGGGACCCATGTTCGCGCTCCAACAGCTCCAGCCGGTCCACCTGCCAGGGCACGACCGCCACGTTTTGGTGCGGCGGCAGCCCGTCGATCGAGACGAGGACAATGTTCGTGAAGGACGTGTACGGGATGGAGAGGAGGCGGTACAGGAAGGCGAGGCCCGTCGTACCGGCGCCCACCACCACGATGCGCGTATTGATGCGCTTGTGATGGTCGCCGAGGCACCGCTGCGTCGTGAAGAGCAGCGCATCGCGCGCGCCCACATCAAGGCTGCGCTTGTCATCCGCACCGTCCGCGCTCTTGTTCCCCGCCAGCGGCTTCTCCTGCACCCGCCGCGGCTTGGCCGGCAGAAAGAAGCGCGAAATGGGCAAGAACACGTCCGTGTGGGGTGACGCGAGCGCCACGGCCACCTCGGTGCCGGACAGGCGGAGGATCTCCGACACGAAGGCGTGGAAGCTGCGCTGAAACGGGGGCAGAATGTACATGGCGCGCACGACGATGCCAGGCATCTCGTCCGAGTAGAACTTCTTGTTGTCGTCCCTGTCGCCCAGGGAAATGGTGGAGGTCTGATAGTTTCTGCCCTTCTGGGCATAGAAGTAGATGTACTCGTCCAAACCGTAGTTGGACCGCAGCGCGTACATGTCCTCTACTGTCATGCGGCGCGCGGATGCCACGCCGACGACCTGCTCCGTCGCACCCCACGTCAGGGAGTAGGTCAAGTTCACGTCGGTCGGCGCCCGAATGTCCTCGCGCAGCCGCGCCGACAACTCGTCCGTCAGACCGAAGGCACCGGCGCTCAGCACCGCCTCTGCGGCGCGGCTCGCCCCTTTGCTCACATGGCGCGATACGATGAGGTCCTCCAGGCTGTAGCGGGAGTGCACCCACAGCCCCTCCGGGATGGCGAGGCTCTCCCCGCGGGCGTTGTGCGGCTGGTACTTGCGGATGGGGAGATACTGGAAGTCGGCGAGGAACGGGGGCTCGTCGATGCCGTGCGGCAGGCACACCGCGCAGTACTCGTACTCGGGGAACTGCTTATAGAGAAAGGCAATCAGCTCGTTGACGGATCCGTCGTACACGGGGTTGAAGTAGAGAAAGTCGATGAAAACGATATTCTCCCCATGCGGCTTTGCGCTGCCGCCGCCAAAGTCCTTGAAGACGGCGAACCGCTTGAAAAAGTCTGTCTGGTACCGCTTCGTGAGCACCTGCTGCTCGTCCATCCGCAGTGCGCGCACGCACATGAGGCCGGCGAGGCGGTGGTTCTGCACATTCTCCGCGACCAGCACCTTGTGCGTCGCGTCCTGGTCCTTGAGGATCTCCTCCAGGAAGAAGTCATCCGGGATGTCCGTGATGACGCCCTTGCCGCGCACCAGCAGGGGCACGAAGTCATCGTAGTCCTCCATGCGACCGAGCCGCAGCGTCAGCGGCGGCAGCAGCGTGCCGCGGTGCGCGTAGTAAAGGGTCCGGCGGCAGGCCTCCGGCGCCTCCTCCGTCGGCGGCACCGGCAGTGCGACCCCCTCCATCAAGGGGTACGCGTCGTTCATGGCGCACAGCAGATGCTCCACGTGCGGTGACGTGCACAGCGCGGCGCGCAGGAGCTCGACCGCCAGCGCCTCCGCCCCGTAGGGGTGGGCGAGAAGCTCCGCCTCCTCCTCCGACCGCAGCCCGGTGAGGTGCGTGTTGAAGGGCGGCGCCGCCAGGTAGTTCACCCACAGCGTGTTGGTCGGCACGAGGAGGTTGACGTACTCGGGGGTGTAGGTGTCCACCGAAAAGCCGTAGGCGGGGCCGTAGAGCGTCTGCTCCCACGGGGCCGACGGGAAGTCCTCCAGCCCCGGGCGGTTCCCCAGCGCCACGAAGCCGAGCACGCGCTTGCCGCTCCCGCAGGTGGAGACCGCTGTCAGGCACAGCGGGGACGTCTCGATCATGTGGGCAAACCGCTCCTTGCCAGCCCCCCCAAAGCACTTCAGGGACGGGATGCCGCTAGCAGAGATATCCCGCAGCTCCGCGAGGTGCACGAGGCTCGCCACATCGGTGCGGCGGCTCCGCCGGAGGTGCACCCCGCTCAGGTGACTTTCTATCTCCATCGCTGCACTAAATGGGAAAGAGAGAGGGAAGGGTACACAGGGGTATCAAGAGGACGAAAAGGTGAAACCTTCGAAACAATGTGTGTCTGCTCTATATAAAAAAAAGTTGTATATATATAAAGTATGTATGTATATACTACTAAAAGAAATGAGCAAAGCGTCGAAGAAGAAGAGTAGAGCAAAAGAGATATGCAAACATTATCCACTGGGTTGTATATCTTCATTCGCAATGTTCGAGGCTAAATCACACAACAGAGAACCAGACAAGGACGTTACACGAGAATTAGGGTACACGTCTTTTACAACTCATCTTCAGTTCTTCAGTGCAATGATACAGTACCATCTTATTATTGTGCAATAATGATAATACGCAATGAGTAGCCCAAAAAAAAAAAGGCGATACATTTTCTTTTTTTTTACCGTTCATAGATCGCTAGCATCACTGTCATGATCATGATCATGATGATGATGATGATGATGGCCATGCCCATCATGGTGGCCATGACTGTGGCCGTGGTGGTCTTCGTCCAGCGAGCCAAAATCGACGCCCGACGCGGCTTTCTCCTCATCCCAGATAATGGTGAGAATCGAGCGCAGCACGCACACGCGCAGATAGGCCTTGTCCGTGTTCTTGGAGGACAGCTGGTCCAGCTCGATCAGATCTGCCACGCGGTTGAGCTCGTGCATCGGAAAGTCGTTCCCCTTCGCCAGAATGTTCTCGGCCACCTGCACATAGTAGTGCATGGTCAGTTCCCGCACACGAGGCAGGACGGGCATGCTCGTCCCCTTCTCGGCTGCGACCGCGCGGATCTGCTCCATCAGCCGCAGCTGCGCCTCAGCGTCAGCCTCCTTCATGAGCTGCACGACGAGGCCCGCGAGGCCCTTGTCGATGCCGTACTTGAGGTGGTAGGTGCCCGCCGTCGTGCGTCCGTTCCCGGTCGCCTCGTTAACGCGCTTGACTAAGCTCTCCAAAAACAAATCTGTCACGTCCGCGGTGAGGCGCGGCGCGCTGCCCGCCGCGCGGAAGGCGAAGATATCGTGTGACTGGCCCGCGTACTCCCGGCCGTCCACCAGCTCGAGAAGCGCACCCGCGCCCGGCTTCCCCATGTCCACGAGCCCGATCACGACATCTTCATCCCCACGGAAGGCGTAGGCGAGGTCCTCCGCGACGTGGCGGCGGCGGCTGCAGCGCTCGCACCCGGCCTGGTACAGCAGCACGTACAGGAAGGCCTCGTTCTTCTGAAGGATGTCGGCCACGTCCGCCGGTGCGAGCTCGCGCAGGTAAGACATGCTGTCCGGCGTCACGAAGTGCACGTCGGGGACGACCTCGTCCACGAACCGCGCGATGTAGCGCGGGTGCAGAAAGCCAATGAAGGTCTTATACGCGGTGGAGTTGGGCTCAAAGTAAATCAGCTCCGGCTTGCGCAGTTTGAGCCGCTCGTTTGCGAACGCTGTGTGCCGGTCGAAGCTCAGCTTGGTCAGCACGGCTCGCGCCTGGATATCCTCATTCCGCTCGAAGGCCTTACCAAGACGGTACACCATGGGCGGCACACGCGCATCCTTGTGCGTGTATAGCCACACAAAGACACCCTTTTCCATCCCGACATACTCAAAAAAGTTGTCCGGGTTGATGTCAACAACGCCATCCAGCGGATAGTCCAAGTTAATCTCGTCGCCGGTGGCGATGTTGCACACGAACAGCAATGCCGCCTGCAGCGCGAGACATAGCAAAACAGATCGGCGCATTCGGATTTCAGTCCGGAGTTCTCGGTTGGCTGCTATACCAAAATATGTTACATAGAAGGAGTAAAAGAAAAAAAAAGAGAGAAAAGAGAAGGGAGGAGAAACGCATTAATCCATGCAATAAGCAAATGAACGCAGTATCGTTATACAGAGTGACACTATGCATAAGTAATTTTGTTACTTATCTGCATCTAATGCAAAAGCGATCTTTTGGAACAAAAAAAAAACGCTCTCATGCTGTCCTCGCAGATGCAACATATTGGAAATGATGATACCAGTCACTTTTATATTTTTTTACAAGTGTAAAAGCAATTATGTACAAAAAAAAATGGAAGAAAAAAATGCATCCATTTATTTAATTTTAAAGAAAAGAAACTTTGTTCACAGAAAGAGTGAAAATCTGGTGTAAATTATGAGAAAAACAAAGGTGATGAGTGAAAACCGAGCTATTCGATTAAAAATAGAAAAAAAAGGAAACAAAATAGCGACAACGAAAAAACCCACAGCAGTAAACGAAAAAAAAAAAAACTCTCTCTTCCTTTCTATCATAGCAATTGGTATATATACATGCACATGCACATACATAAAACCAGAAAACAAAAATAATTATAGGTTGGTTTTGGACACTCTACACTCCATATATATAATGATACATCTTGAAAAAAAAAAAAGGAAAAGAAAACTAAAAGAAAGCAATTATATAAACCTAAATATAAATAAACATATATGCAAAAAAAAAAAAAGTTCTTCTTTCTTGGTGTATGATAGTTGATTGCATTGTTTTGGTCTACTCTATGTTTATATAAGCGAACAATACACTCTATCATGCTGTATTAACCATTATTGCCAGTACGGTAGCGAAGTTTCCGCGTCTTTCGGTTCTCCTTGAACTTTCTGAACGACTCGCAGATGCGCTCCCAGCTCTCGATCAGGTCGATGCTGTTGCTCTTCTCTGGTGGCGGGGACCCGCTGTAATCATAACCGCGGCGCCACTTGATAAGATGTGTCTCCCGTCGGCGGCGCTCCTCCACGTTGCGATCAATTTTGTCGCGAATACGATCGATCTCAGCTCGTATCTTTTGAAACCACGACTTGTGAGATAGCCCCAAGCCCATTTTCGATAGCAAATCGTTAAAAGGTGAAAAACAAAAGAGAAAGAAAAAAAGGAATAAAAAAAGACAAAAACAATGATAGAAACGAAAGCAAGGATTCTCCTCAGGGGAGGCTCACGCTAAGTGCGGAGAGCTAAAATGACTTGAAACGAACTAAAATAGAAAATTAAAAGAGAGAGGAGAAAGAAGTATAAAGAAGTACACAACAACGAGCTATGCTAACGCAGCAGTCGCGCGAAAGAACGTAGATATGGGCTAGATCATTAGCCCACACACATCCAGTGACAAGGATTTGTATCGAACAGTTAGTTAAAAGAGTTAATACGTGCCCAACTGAGAGGAACGACAGTTTTAAATAAAAAGCTAAATAACAAATATCGAGCAAAGCCTTGCTCCTGTCGTGCCTACCTTACGCCTTATAAGAGAAGAAGAAAAGGTGAGAAGATGTGTCTAAAATGTTCGAGTGGGGCAGTTTACTTCTTCTTCTTTTCGCTAATTTCCTTCATCCCATCCGTCGCGGCCGTTGCCTTCTTGATCAAGTTGCGCTGCCACTCGCGCGACGCCTTGCTGCTCTCCTTCAGCTCCTCCTCCGGGAAGAGCTTCAGCATGCCGAACATGAAGCACGAGATGAGCAGCATGATGATCATGGGGTTCTTCAGCAGCATGCCCACGCTGAACTCCTGGCGCGGCACATAGAAGGTGTGGTGGGACGACACGGGGATGACCAGCGGGGTCTCCTCGTCCACACCGCTGCCGGACAGGGGCATCACGGGGAAGTCGTTGGCGTCGCCGCGGATGACGGGGATGCGGCCCTCCTTGCTTTCCTTGTACTGCAGTACGAGGCGGACCGTGGGGAAGATGAAGTCGGCGTACTCGGACTGCACGAGGTAGGTGCCGTAGGGGATGCGGTAACCCACAAAGGAGCCGTCGCGCTGCACCGGCAGCCGGATCTCCGACTCGCTATTGTACAGCAGGACGGAGCCGAACTGCAGCTGGTGCCGCGCATCCGCGCTGTCGGCGTGCTGGAGGTAGCCGTCCGGCAGTTTTAGCAGGCCGTATACGTTGGTGGACTCGTCGAAGGTGCTCGCGCTGGCGGCGGCACCTAGCTGCGCGACGCAGAGCGCCACAAATACAATCACAAGCGCAACAAGCTTCATCGTATGATCGATGGTGATGAGAGTGTTGTTGTTGTTGTTCTTTTTCTTTGGAGAAACAGTGACGAGTGTGAGAAAGAGAGAAGGGGGAGAGAGGAAAACGGGTATGAGAGTTCGGTTTCAATAAGGGAAAAATGCACTAATTGCATGTATTTTGTCTTTTGCTATCAATATGTCATCATCTCTGCATACAAAAAAAAAAAGATCAATAATCAAATTAGTGTCGTTATCATTTTTCTTTAGATTCACTCGCACAAAGAAAAATATGAAGGGCTAAAGATGGAAAGTGAAAAAAAAAACAGTATGGCAACAAGATAGGCAATGAGCAATCGTATTAACGAGCAAAACCAACGGTAAGGGGGAAAAGAAAGGGTAAATAAAAGGATAGAAAAAGCCCTACTGTTAACCGAGGTGTATCTCACAGAGGTCTTCTCCTCAATTCTATCTTTTTCTTTACTCTCTCCAAAAACGTCAATTGATTCTAGGCTGTGGGGAGCTGTTACTAGTAAATGCATATCCAGCGAATATACCATATTCGGTTTGACACCTATCGCACGACGAAGACTATGCACAAGATGAGAATGATGAACAGGACGCCAATGCAGATCATCTTTCCCGTGTCGCTCGTCTTATCAATGAGCATGCCGACCTTCTTCATCGCGCCATCGAGGCGGGACTGCACGCGGGACATGCCACGGTCGATATCGTTAATAATGTGCTCCTGCGTCGTCATCTCCTCGTTGATGTTGACGGCGGTCTCGTGGAGCCTATGGATGCCGCTGGAGAGCCGGTCGAGTGTCTGGTCGTCCGTCTGCTGGATCGTCTTCTGGTTCGCAAACTCCTGCTTCAGGAACTCGTCGTTCTCGCGCTGCGAGGGGTCGGCGTTGTTGGCGTCGTTCTGCGCCTGCGCCCGTCGGCGCTGCGCCGCGCGCACCTTCTCCGCCGTTTGCTGAGCGCGCTGCATATCGCGCTCCCAGGCGCGGATGCGCTCCGCCCGCGCCTGCAGCTCCTCCGTCGTGATCGAGAAGGACTCCGGGTGGTCCATGGCGGTATCGAGCGCGAAGCGCATATCCTCCACCGCCTCCGTGCAGCCACCGATCGACTCCAGCAGCTCGTTCTCGGCGATGAGGGTGGGGTTCGCGGTGTCGCGGAAGCGCTGGAGCTGCAGCGTCAGATCGCTCAGCATTGTCTGGACCTGCCGCTCCATCTGGGGGTACGGGTCCTCCCGCTGCCCGCGCAGCGGCGCAGTGGGCGGTTGCATGGAAGACGCTCGAGTGGGAGATCGGTCGCGCGAGGGGCGAAGAGTGCAACGAAAGAGAAGAAGCAACGAAGAGGCCGAATGCGACTACGGACTCGAGTGGGAATCAAAAATCCAACACAAAAAAAAAAGTATATATATATATATATATATGTATGTATACTTAGTGGGACTACAATTCGAAAGAGAAAAGGAAGGAGAGAGAAGTGCTATGAGGACGAACCACACGACAGGAAAACCTCAGACCTCGTTAGAAGGTCAAACACTGGACAGAAAAGAAAAAAAAACAAGAATCGAAACGCAACAAGGAGATAATACTAGCGGGCTCGTAAAGGAAAAGCGGCCGCCGTTTTAATATTGGCACAATTGACAAACGACGACGGGGCCGTTAACCCTGCGCTGCCCGTGAAGTCCGCCAAGTCGAAGTCGCACTTCTTGAACAAATACGTGGCACCAGGGTCCACACGCAAGGCCAAGTTCGCGAAGGTGAAGGAGCAGTCCACAAACCTCACCGCGCCGCTCAGCCGAAGGCCCTTCAGCACGCAGCTGTCGAAGCGGCACTGATAAAAGGTGCAGTCCCGGAAGTGCGCCTTATAGAACACACTCTGGTCGAACGCGCAGCGTCGCGCAGTGACCCCCTCCCAGCGCACGGCCGTGCTGTCCATGTGCGTGAGCCGCACCTCCTTCAGATACACGTGCGAGAGGTGACCGGCGGGCAGCACCGCCTTGAGGTCCGTGCCCTGGAGCAGCGTCTGGGCCGCGAGCGCAAACCCGCGCGGGAGCTCCGCGGCACGGCCACACAGCTGCAGCAGCAGCAGCAGCTTGTCAGCGAGGGGCTGCCCGCGCCCGGCCTGCACCTCCTGGAGCAGCGAGGGCGAGGTCGTCGAGGCGGGCGGGGGGGCAGGGGTGCCCTCGGTCTCTGCGGACGCGGTGGGGGGCCTCTCATCCTCGTCGAGCAGCAGCGCCAGCGCCTCCGCCGAGACCTCCGTCAGCACCTTCTGGGAGTGTGTGAGGTAGGCCAGCTCGGCCCTGATGGGCTTCGGGGGCGCCAGCTGCGGCCTGGCAGCGAGGCCCTCCCCACACAGCGCCGCGCTCTCATCCTCGTGAAGCGCCTCCGCCAAGTCCACCAGAAAATCCTGCAGGTGCGCAGCCTCCTCCGCGGAGACGGCTGACGGGCTCGCAGCGCGCGTCACGTCCTTCGTTCGGTCAGAGGGGGGTCCAGCGAACGGGCCAGGGGCGGCGGCTGCGCGAGAAGCCGTCCGACTGCGGGCCAGGGAAGGTCCTACAAGGAAACGTGCTCCGAGACGTCGGAGCATTACTAAAGACGATGCGTGTTTTTTTTTTTTCAATCAAATAAAGCAGAGTGCCCTTGACAAGAGCAAAGATACTTTTCCCAGTTTGAAGAGAAGAAACGTTGAAGAAAGTGAGGGAAAGAGAGAAGTTGTATAAACGTTGAAAAAAAAACTCCAAAAAGAAAAGAGAACAGCAACAAAAGGAACAGTATGGCAGCATGCAGAAGTGACTGCAACGGCTTCGTATATGATTACATGATAATTTACAAGCTAGACATCACACAGTTCCTTGACAAAGAGAGTGCGTTTGCCGGTGAGCCTCTTGTCCGTGGGATAACTCTCCTCCATGACGACGCAGTCCCGCAGCAGCGCGGTGCGGATCTCAGGGGCCGGCGCCACAGCCCATGACACCAACACGTGGGCCATGTCCAGCGCGAGGTGGAGCACGTGCACGGCCACGGTGGAGTAGCGCTGCTGCGACGCCTGCGCCATCACGCGCTCGACCAGCGACCACAGCTTCACGCGGTAGTCCGTGAGGAAGTTACGCAGAAAGAAGAGGTTCACAAAGCGCCACTTCTGTGTGTTGTCGGCATCGAGCTCCGCGAGCAGCGCCTCCGCACTGAGGCCCGCGGGCAGCGGCTGGCTCGACCCGTCGCCGCCGTCCGCCGCGGCGACGCGCACGAGAAACGGACTGTCCGCGCGGTACGGCCAGAGAATGTTGCGCAGCAGCCGGAGGAGGCCCTGCAGCGCGGAGACGTTGCTGGTGTCCTCCTGGACCTGGTCCAGCAGCAGCGCTGGCAGCGCTTCGTGCACAAGGAGGGTGATGCACCGCTCCTGGCACGTGATGACGTTGCTCATGAGGACGCCCAGCCACCGCGTCATGTGCATGTACGGGCTGCCCACGTGCTTGCGCATAATGTCAATCGCGAGCTCGACCCCGCGGAGCTGAATGAACACGTCGATCGTCTTGTTGCGGAAGGGCGTCTCCGGCTGCGTGACCTGCACCAGGCAGTAGGCGCCCCACTGCAAGATAACCGGCTGGTGGATGTACTCCTTCATAATCTCGATCACCGTCGGCACGCCGTCGACCTGCACAAAGGTGGTGAGGTTGTCCTCGTAGAGACAGATGCGGCCGAGCGCCGTGAGCGCGCTCGTCACGAGCGCCTCGTCTTGCGGGTAGCCGTCGACCATCTCCAGGATGGTCCCGACGCCGCCATCCGCGGAGACGCGATTCAGCTCGTTGAAATGCTCCGGCCGCACCACCTCCTGCAGCACGGTCTTCACCAGCGCCGGACTGTACGAGAAGGACTTGAGCATCAGCATGAGGCTCTCGAAGCCGTGGTAGAACTCCGTGTAGACCTCCTCGAAGCTCGACACGCGCTGCGGCAGCGGTATCTCCTTCATGCGCGAGCGCCGCATCCGCTCCACGTCGCGCACGTTGAGCAGCTGGTCACCCTCCATCTCCGTGCCGCCGCTGCGGCTCTGCACGCTGTTCGCCGCCGCGAGCATGAGGGCCTGGATGGGCAGGTCCGACACGGGCGTGCGGCAGAAGCCCAGCGTGCCGGAGGCAAAGAGGTGCCGCACGATGGACGTGCTGTACATGCAGATGCTCTGGGTGCCCATCTGGTGCTGGACGCCGACAAAGTCGCCCTTCGTGTTGAACACGGGGCCGCCGCTCCCCTCGTCCAGCACCCCGCCCTCCATCTTGTACGTGCAGTAATCCTCGTCCACCTCCGCGACCGCCTTCAGCAGGTACCGCCGCCGGCTCGTGCGGTTGACGTGGGTGATGAGCAGGTGAGTGTCGCCCACCGCGATGGGCGCGACCTCCGACAGCAGCAAGGGGAGCGGCAAGGGCCGCACGAGATGCGTGCCGTCCTTCTGGTTGCGCCTGTTCTTCAGCTGGACGATGGTCTCCACGTGCGAGACGGAGCGCGCGGAGGCGGTGAGGCCGCTGCCGAAGGAGAGGAACGGCGGCGGCAGGTCCGTCGCCTCCTCCGGCGGGGCCGCCTCGCAGTACGTGATGGTGTAGCCAACCTCCTCGTCACTGCTGTCTTCTTCACCGGTGCCGGCGCCACGCATCGCCTCCATCTCCATCTCCGTGTTGCTGGCGTCGGCCAGACACACAGACGTGCTCGCCTCCTCCTTCTTCTTGGCCTCTGTCAGCTTTGTCAGCGCCTCCTCCTGGCCCTTCACGGAGAGGGACGTCAGAAAGCCGCAGTCGCCGCGCACGCGCACGGAGAAGGGCTGCGGCTGGCGGCCGAGCACCGCCGTCGTGCCGGTGACCGGCTGCTCCATGAAGGTGGCGTAGGCCGATGCGGTCGCCTCGCAGCACGGGAACACCTTGGACGTGGTCAGCAGGACGCAGTGCTCCGCCGGCGTGGACCCCGCCGCCGGGCCGCGCGAGTGCCGCGACGTGGAGTGGCGCCGCTCGCCACGCAACGTGGACTCGCCGGCCGCGTCCCCCGCGTGCCGCGCGCCGCGCGACCGTCTGCCAAGGAAGCGGCGCGGCGCCTTCGCACTCGGCGCGGCGGGGAGCGCAATCAGGATGCCGCTGCCGCGGTTCTTCCCGTCACTGATGCGGCACACCGCGTGGGTGAACATGGACACTTTTTCAATAATGGACCACCGCTCTAACTCGTCGCCAGAGTACCGTGAGGAAGAAGTCATTGTCACGGTGGTATCAATCTATTCTGTGCATACAGTTCAAAACTACTGGGCAGCGAACAACAACCAAAGACATCAATAGCCATAAAAGAAGTGTGAGACGCGTGAGAGTGAAAAGAGTAGCATGTAAGGATAACAGGCGAGTACAGCGTCAGTCCACGGAGAATGCAAAGCTGATAATAATACTAATAATAATGCAGCACATCCACGTGGGAAGAGAATTGAGGAAGTCCAACAGCAAAAAAAAAAGGAATAATCTACACAGAAGAACGAAAAAAAAATTGAAATGGATCAACCAAAGAAGGATGGGCAAAGGGCGAGAAGAAGAAAAAGAGGTGCAACACATACAGAGTGTTCTCCCCGTGCACCGATAAAACGTAGCGCTCCATCGCTAATAGAGCGTGGAGATGGTCTTGATGCTCGAGAAGGGGGTCTCAACGGTGCAATACGGACAGCTGACTGTGTTTGCGTTGACGGGCACCCGCGAGCGCCGCGGCACGGAGAGCAAGCTCTGCAGGGTGCGGTCGGAGATGACGTGCCCACACTGCAAGAACTGGGGCGGATTCAACCGCTCCATCCGCTCCGCGCTGGGGATGGGCAGCAAGTTCGTCGTGCTGCGGTAACGGGCGTCCGCGCCCGCTGGCCGTTCCGCCGCGGTGACGGGGGCGGGCGGCGACGCGGGGGGGTCCACCACCCGGTTGTAGTACTGAAGGAAGGCGTCGGCCGTGTCCGCCGCGGCGCCGGCCCGCATGCGCCGCAGCACGTCCTCCGCGTCCATCACGGTGACGGCGCCGGAGACGAGCGGGTCGTAGCAGCGCCGCCGGCTGACCGGGCAGTAGCACATCGCCGAGTGGAACATCGCCGACGGCGCGCACACGCCGCGCAGGCACTGCGACGTCACCTGCCGCGCCGCGCCGCGCTCCCGCCGCAGACCCGCGAGCACCTCCGACACGTGTGCGATCTCCAGCGTCGCCGCGCTGCGCGTCTGCGTCGGCGGCAGCGCCAGCTTCTTCGGCGTCGTGTGCATGCGGTCGTTGTACATCGCCGCGAAGAGCGCGCGCACCGCCTGCGGCGACACGTAATCGAGCGTGCCGTGCGTCTGCGCCGCCTCGTCCTCGGCCAAGTCCGCCGCGGCCTCCTCCGCCAGGTGGTCGAGCGCGGACGGGGGCAGCGAGAAGTTGCGCTTCAGCGGCGACGTGCGGCCGTCTTCGCTGGGCGTGGCCGGCCGCTCTTCGTCCGACGTCGAGTCCACGTCGTCCACCGGCAGCAGCCCGCGCGCCTGCAGCGCCTCCAGCTCCTGGAGGATGGGCTGGCTGAGCGGATACACAAGCGCCGAGATGTAGTCCTTACTGTTCGCCACGGAGCGCGTTCCGTGCGGCGGCGGCGCGCGGTCGCAGAACTGCCGTACCGTCTCGATCGCACTGCGGTCGCCGTCCGCCGCCGCACCTGTGAAGTCGCTCGCGGCCTCCCCCAGACCGGACACGGCGTCGATCAGACCAGTCGTGAGCGTCTCCAGGAACACGGAGGGCGCCACCTCCGGCGCGAGCACCGGGGTCGGTGCCTCGCCCGCCGGCCCTTTGCGAGGCGCGGGCGGCAGCGAGCCATCGCGCCTGAGCGGCGCGTGGGGGAAGGGTCCCAGGTCGCTCTGCCACAGCTCCAACATCGGCACCACCGTCTGCAGGAAGCGCTCCATCTCCACCCCCTCCGCGGCCAGCAGCGCGGGCATGTAGCCGACCGCCGTCAGAACAGCCTTGTGGCTCAGCAGCGCGGCATCCGTGACGCCGTCCGAGAGGAGGCCGCGGAACCGGTCGTACGCCGGGTCCTGCTGCAGCTTGTCGAGGAAGCGAAAGAGCTGCGCGACGAAGCTGCCGTGGTCGCGCGCGTCGCGTCGGGCATCCGCGAGCTGGAATGCGAGCTCCTGCAGCACGCACAGGAAGACGAGGTCGCTCTCCACCAACGCCGCGCGGCACCGGAGGACCTCGTGCAGCTTCACCTCGTAGCGCCTCTCCTTCGCATTGTAGATGCCGGCCAGCGCGGTGGGCAGCGGGATGAGGCTCGCGTAGGTGGATCGGGCCGCCTCCTCCGTCGCGCGGATCGTTTCGGGGGGTGGCAGCCCGGCAATGCCGTCCAGGTCGTACTCCGCGAGCAGCGCCGCCGTGCGTCCCTCCGCGGGGGTGCGCCGCGCCTCGTCGGCGGAGGGCGTCGAGAAGGTGGCGGACGCCATCGACGCGAGCAGGCTGCCTTCGACCGCACCCTCCGCGCTGCTCTCGCTGCCGCGCGTGCCGGCCAGCCGGTCGGGCTGCGCGGACTCCTGCGTCGACTCGCATCGGGTGTGCTCCGCGGCGGTGGCGTCCTCGGTGCGGTCGGAGGAGGTGTAGAGGGAGCCCTCCGAGCGGCCCACCGGCGCGGAGGCCGTCGGGTCGAACGCGCTCGCGACCGTCGCGCGCGGCGGCGCCTCCCCGTCCGCGCGGCTCTTGCTGTCGGAGCCCGCCGCGGACGGCGGGGCCGCCGTTGGCGCGGCGGCCACCTCCCGCAGCCATGCGAGCGTCTGCGGAAAGGTGTGGCGCAGCAGCGTCTCGCACAGGCCGCGCGGCGGGTGGGCCTCCCACCAGTCCGCGGCGAGAGCAGGCGCGTTGAGGTGCGCCGTGCCGCGCCGACCGAGGCGGATGCCGCGGCGCAGCTCCGCCTTCACCCGGTGCAGTGTATCTGCCTCCACCGCGCGGCGCGTCGGCGCGTCCAGGCCGAAGTCGTCCAGCATCTCCTCGTCCAAGTCGATGCCATCGCTGAGCAGCTTCTGCAGCACCATGTCGTCGACCGTCTCCTGTAGGAGGGACGGCAGCGGCCCCGCAGCTGCGGATGCGCCCGCCGGCGTGCGACCCGCCGCCCCTCTCCAGCTGACGTAGTGCTGCAAGAACAGCTTCACGTCGCCGTCGATGGTGCCGGACGGCGGCCGCGCGCCGGGCGCACACGGCGTGCCGTGCGCGGTGCCGGTGAGGCTGGGCGTGGCGGGCAGCACAAGGGGCGACCGCGTGACCTGGCTGGGTGGGCTGCTGCCTGCCGCGGTGACGGACGCGCCGGCACCGCCGACGGAGCCGCGGGGGAGGGAGCTCGGGTAGTCCACGGAGGAGGCCGGGCCGTGGGCGGGCGACCCCGCGACGTTCGCGACCGAGACGCTGTGCCGGCAGCGCTCCGGCAGCCACTCAGCCTGCCGGCTCTCCTCGGCCATCAGCAGCACCTGCTGCTTCAGCGCGCCGAGACGATCGGCGAGGTCCCGCTCGCACCGGTCCGTGTGCTGCTGCAGGGTGTCAATCGCGGCGAGCACCAACGCGCGCTCGTCGTCCACCGTGGCCGCCGCAGCGCTCTGGCCTCTGAGAGTCGTGCTCGTCGTCGACAGGTGGTTAGAGAGCTCCTCGAGAGGCTTTAACTCATTGCAGAAGCCTGTAGGCATTTCCTATATATATATCTAAACAGTGAAATGGTGAAATAAAAAGTGATTTCGCTAGTCCTTTGATGTGCCTTTTCTGGCTAGTTTAAGACAAGAGGGAATATATATGCGGGTGTATATATTACGAATTCCAGAATAAAAAGATTCGATGTGCACTCCTACAGGGAGTAGAGAAGACAAGAGGGAAGAAGGGTAATACTATTACAAAAGAAAGGGAAAAAATCGCGAGAGGATGAGTTACAAATCATGTGCTTACGGGGAGTAAGAAGTGCCACTGTAGCTGTAAATACACACGTCTGCAAGACATTTTATCTTTCCATAAAGAAAGGCAGACACATCATAGTTCGATCAACACAGAATTAAAAAAGAACAACAGAAGAACAAGAAGGAAGACACACGTCTGTCAGTACGTGAGCAATTCTTAATTCCTACGTATCCACTGACCAACGTCACGGAGACCGCTGTAAAAAAAAAAAAGGCAATGAGTAAGAAATAAATGAAAACAATAACACAGGAAAAAGTAAAACAAGAACAAAAGAGAAACGAACTGATGAAAATCATATCAATAATTGTACATCATAGTTGTAACTGCAAGCCTCAAGAAGCAATGAAGAAGAAAAGGGCAACCACTGAATGAAAATGAAAAGAGAAAAAAAAAGCATTATCATTAGATTAAGAAAAATGGGGAGAAAACTCTCCTTTTCTCTTATGCGTAGGACTCTTCGATTTTAATGTCGTACATGTTTATATATGTTTTTTTTTTCGTTTCATTCATTCATTTCATCGTTCAGCAGTTTCATCAGCATTCAAATGTGGAATGTTGTATGTACATCCAGTGCGCCATGACTCAAGAGACACATACACATACACGAACTAACAAAGAGGTATATATAGAGAGGGTGCAAAGGCCAGAAATCATTCAAATGTTCGTCACCATTATCATCAACGAAGGGCAGACAAAAGAAATAGTCAAAAGAGCTATAGTAGATGCTAGAGAAGGCGCAGAAAGGTATCATGCGATTGTCCTGGCACGATTCCTTCTTGTTTTTTTTCCTCCTCATTTCCGTAGACCACGAAAGCATCCACGTCCTCCCATCAACGCTTCCGGAGCGTGCCACCCGTCGTGATTATCGTTAACTTTTATTCGCATATGAAACTATGCTCGCCTCCGGCTGGCGGCGTAGTGACGCCGTCACGTCGCCAATGAGCTCCATCGGCGGCGTATCCTTTTCTAAGAGAATAATGGCGTGGTCCTGCCCAGCGAACACCCTCACGCCCTTGAAGTTCTCCGACCGGAGATTAATGGGCTGCAGACGCTCTGGCAGATTGATCACGTCATGGAAGCCGTTGCTGACGCAGGCACCGGTGTCAAACTCCATCGTGCCGGCCATGTGGAAGGTGCTCTCATACGTGAGGGCGAGCGTGAAGGTCTTGCCGACGCACGCGTCCCGCACGTTCTTCAACACCATCGTTGGCGTGTTCACCTTGCCGGCGACGCCGAGCTGGTTCTTGTCATTCACACCCCACACATACAGCTTCGCGTCGTCGTCGATGGCGAAGCTGGTGTAGCAACCGGCGCCAATGCGGGTCACGAACGCGTTCAGCTTGATGCGGACAGGGGTGTGGTGCGAGTCGGAGTCACCCAGCCCGAGCCGCCCGCCGGCGCCGACGCCCCACGCGTAGATCTCGCCGATGGGGTTCAGTGCGAGGGCGTGCCAGCCGCCGGTGGCGATCTGAATGATGTTGCTGAGCCCGGGCACCTTCACCGGGGAGAGCACCACGCCCTGGCTCTCCGACCCGACGTCGCGCATCAGCATCGTCTCCGGCAGCACGTCCGCGGAGGGCTCCAGGCCGATGCCGCAGCACTCGATGGCGCCCCAGCTGTACACGTCGCCGCTGCTGCTCATAGCCAGCGCGAAGTAGCTGCCGCACGCCACCTGCACAATTTCCTTGTCGCACAGCCACTCGATCTCGCGGGGCTGCGGGATGCGCTTGAACTTCTTCGGGTCCACGCCGATGCCGCACTGGCCGTAGCTATTGTTGCCCCAGGCATACACACGCTCACCCTCGATGATGGCCATGGAGAAGGAGAAGCCGGCGGCCACGTAGGTGACCACCGTGCGGGAGAAGTACGCCAGCCGCGTCGCATGCGGCACCACCGGCACGCGGTCGGGCGTGAAATCCTTCGCTGCGGACGTCTCGTAGCCGAGCTGGCCCCACCCGCCCACGCCGAAGGCGTAGCAGCTGCCGCGCCGGCTGATCATCAGGGTGAAGCCGGAGCCAATGCCGCACGAGAGAATGCCCTCCTTGAGGCCTACGGACGTGACCGCGGCCGGCACGCCACGGTGCGGCACGCCGAGCACCAACATGGTCGTCGCCTTGGGGATCGTCAGCGCGAAGTTGTGCGTCGCGCCGCTGGAGAGCCAGAGCGACGTGTAGTTCTCCATCACCGGCTGGCAGCGCACCATGCGCAGGCCGTAGCCGACGCCCACGCCCAGGCCGATGCCGGAGCCGAAGGCGACGAACTCCCCCGTCTCGAGGAGCAGGAGTGTGTGGTGGCGGCCGCAGCCCGCGTGGATCACCTTACGGTCCGCGCACACCTTCAGCAAGGTTGGGGTCAGCACGTTGAACTCGCCAACGACGCCGCACTGGGCGCCCTCGTTGTCGCCGCACGCGTAGGCCTCGCCGTCCGCCGTGACGAAAACGGTGTGGAAGCTGCCGCACGCCACCTCGATCACCTTCTTCTCCCGCAGCGCCTCCACCAGCGTCGGTGGGATCTGGTCCGCCTCGTCGCCGTGGCCGAGGCGGCCGTTGTTGCCCAGCCCCCACGTGTACACGCGACCCTCCTTGGTGACCGCCGCGAAGTGCCACGGGCCCGCCCGCAGGAGGGAGATGGCCTTGTCCTTGAAGAAGGTGAGCTCGATCGCGTCCGGCACGACCTTGCGGTCCGGCGTCGCCTGCACCGTCTCCAGCTGCAGCTCGCGGCTCGCGAGCCCCGCCTCGATGTCCTTCTCGTCCCCTAGCAGCACCGACAGCCCCCAGCCGTACACCGCGCCGGACATGGTCCGCGCGAGGACCGCGAAGTTGGCGCAGGCCACCTGCACCACCACCTCGTTCGGGATCGTGCGGGGCTGCGCGAAGCCGCAGCACGCGTTGCGCAGAAAGTCGGGGTGGCACTGCGCGTAGTTGTTCGCGCCCCACGCGTACACGGAGCCCTTGAGCGAGATGCACGTGAAGTAGGAGAAGCCGCCGGCAATGTCGATCACGATGTCGTTCTGCGGGGCCGTGAAGAGCGGCACCTCGATCTGGCCAGGGCAGATGGGCATGTTCATCTCATTCGCGACGACGCGCGGGCAGAACCGCGGGTTACCCACCGCCAGCTCGCCCCACATGCCGCTGCCCATCGTCATCACCACGTTGCGGATGCCCAGCCAACAGGACGAGAGACTGGAGCACGCCATGCGGATCGGCTTGTCGTGCCCGCCAATCATGAAGGGCGTGACAAGGTTGTAGCGGTTGCCGGTGCCGAGCTCACCGTCGCGGCACAGACCCCACCCCACAATAACGCCATCCCCGTTGATGTAGCGCTCGAGGAGCTTTTGACTATTCGCAGATAACTCCTTGTCGGAGGACACGTAGAGAAGCCCAACGCGTTCCGCCATTCGAGTAGGTTTCTGCTATGTGTGTCTGTGTGGACTTGCTCTGGTTTTCGATGTTTGCTTGTTTTCTATTATATATTTAGTATTATGTTAAGTTAGTTCTCCGTTCTGCGTAGGCGTGAGTAGATAACACCGCTGTAGAAAACAACTAAACGTTAACGGGGAAAGTGAATTATGGACGTCTTGTGTTAAAACGGTCCCTTTTACTTTCCAGTGGTAAAAGAGCCTACACAAGAAGAGCAAAAACAAAAAGAATATTAAAAAGGGAGAAGGGAAAATACTACTACTTAGTAGACTTCCATGTGAGAGAGATAGAGAAGAGGAAAGCCAGACAGTACAGCAAGAATCAAAAAAAAAAAACAGGAGGTGTCTACATCAGTAGAGTTTAAAAAAAAAGATGCAAAAAGGAACAACATGCTGATTGAGTTCGAAAGGTAAAATCAAGGAAAAAAAAAGAAAGATGAGAAATCACACGCACTATAAAAGAATCATTCGTTGGAGGTGGGTTTAAACGACAAAATACATGTAAAAATAAAACGTACATTCATATATTAGAAGCAAGCACAGGAAAAAAAAAGGATCTCCAATGAACAGGAAAGGAAAAAAAAAACTTCATGCTTGTGATCATGGGTATAAGCAATGCAAATGAAAACAGTATGCAGAATAGTACATGGTTTCTCTAGCTACTTCTTCGCGCTAGGGCTCGTTATCGTGTTGGAAATCACATTCTCTCGTTTGACGCTGTGCGCGAGCGCCTTGCGGCCGCGGAAGGCGTAGATGAGCTCGTCCACACCCGGTCGATTCGCCTCGCAGGCCACGTCCACCACCTCCCACCCGCCGATGCAATAGAGGCCGCTCACCTCCGTCAGGTTGAACTTCGGCGCCACGCTCTTCACCGGCGGCTGCACGGAGCTGCCGTTCAGCGACGTGTACGCGGACGAGACGCACATATCCGCGCTCACCTTGGAGTTCCGCCGCGACGGCGGGCTCTTCTTTTCCGCCACGGGGACGTGGTTCAGCGACGGCTCGACGGCGGTGTCGTACCGCAGGTTCACGTAGGAGGTGCTGTTGAAGGACATTTTGCCGGCGAAGCGGATGGCGCCGCCCTCGAGCACGGCGACGCCAAACGTCTCCGCCATGGCGAAGGAGCGCACCCCGGTGGCGACCCGCACGGGGCGCGTGATGACGCAGTGGCCGTCCGTCGCGGCCGCGACGCTCTCGGCGGGTAGCGCGTCCACGTCAGCGCCGCACTGGTTGTCGTCGTTCACGCCCCACACGAAAAGCTCCGCGTCCACGGTGATGGCAAAGGCGTTGCATGGGCCGCAGCCCACCTGCTTGATGGGCGACGAGAGCGCCACCTTCACCGGCGTGTAGGCGCAGATGGTGCCGTTCCCGATGACATTCACGCCCCACGCGTAGACGACGCAGCTGCCGAGGGCGACCGTGTGCCGCCGCCCGGCCTCCACCTGGCAGATGCCATCCAGCCCCTTGACGCGGGTGAACTTGGGCACCACGTGGGTGTTCCACTTCTCGCTGTACACGGCGCCGGAGTCCGCCGGGCCCTCGCCGACGCCACAGTAGGCGTGGTGGCCCTTGGTGTACACACACCCCTCGTGCAGCAGGGCGAGAAACGACCCGCCGCACACGAGCTGCACGCTCTTCGACTGGAAGGGGCGGAAGGCGGTCAGAATCGGCTGCGGGACGTACCAGTACTCCTCCGCGTCGATGTCGGCGGAGAGGACCCCGTGTGTGTTGTGGCCCCACCCGTAGAAGGTGCCGTCCGCCATCAACGCGACGACGTAGTCCGGGCCGCATCGGAGCGCCACCACAGCGAGGTCCTTCTTCAGCTGCACACGGCGGTACGTGTCGGCCACCGTCTCCTCCGTCGCCGTGTGCGGCTTCATGCGCACCCCCGCACCCAGCTGCCCCCGCTCGCCGCGGCCGATGCCATAGACCTTATCCTGGTCGCACACGATGCGGAAGCCGATGCCGGAGGCGACGAGCGACCCCGTGCGCTCGAGCAGCGCCGTGTGCGACTGGGCCTCCTCGCAGGAGAGGAGGCCGAAGAGCGCGTGGCAAACGGAGCGCTGCACCATCAGCGCGGCGCAGTGGACGGGGGACGCGGCGAGGTGCAGCACAAGGTACTCCTCCAGCACACGCCGCGGCCCAATGTGATAGAGACTCGTATTCGCTGCGCAGCCGTTGGTCTCCGCGGCGCCACAGCTCATCAAGTCGCCGTCGGCCAGCAGGATCAGCGTGGCGTTGCAGGTGCAGTACACCGCCACCGCGGGCGCGGGGAGCGGCAGCACCATCGGCAGCAGATAGGGCTCCGGCGCCCGCTGCCCGATCCGATGGTCCGTGTTGCTGCCGCACACAAAGACGAGCCC
Source organism: Strigomonas culicis (assembly GCA_000482145.1). Lineage (NCBI taxonomy): Eukaryota > Euglenozoa > Kinetoplastea > Trypanosomatida > Trypanosomatidae > Strigomonas > Strigomonas culicis. The sequence continues at coordinate 83,244 of AUXH01000003.1, forward strand.
CTCCAGCGAGAGCAGCGCCGTGTGGCTGTTGCCGCAGGCGCCGTCGACGATGAAGCAGCCATAAAGCGCCTCGACCAAGCGCGGCTCCTTCTCGTGCTGCAGCACGCCGTGGCCCAGCTGCCCATCGTACCCGTCGCCCCACGTGAAGACCTCGCCGCGCTCCGTGATGCAGAGGGCGTGCGCGCGGCCGGCGCGCACCTGCTTCACGCGGTGCGCAGCGAGCGACTTGTTCATGAGGACGGCGGGGCAGCACTGCATAGACGGGTCCAACGCGGTACCGCGGCTGTCTGCCGCCGCCTCCGAGTGCGGCGAGATGGGGCACACCATGGACGGGTCGCGCACCGCGGCGCCGAGCGTGGCGAGCAGCCCCCACGTGCCGAGCCGCCCGTCGCTGAAGGCGATGCAGCCGAAGAAGGTGCCGAGCGACAAGTCCTCCACGTCCGACTTGCCCTTGTAGAAGCGGAACGGCCGACTGATCACCTCCTGCGCCGGCGCGAGGAGGCACTGGCCGCACCCGTTCTCGCCCCAGGCGTACATGTGGTCGCCGGCGGTCGCCACCATGGTGGTGCCGCCGGCCGCGGCCACGTGCGTGACGCGCAGGTTCGGCTCCTTCGCGTTCAGTTTCTTCTCGCGCAGGTGCTCCACCTCGGCGGCGCCGCCCTGCGTCTCGTCGCGGCGGGTGTAGCAGCTGCAGAAGAGCTGACCGTCGGCGGTGACGAAGTACACGATGTCCTGCCCGACCGCCATCAGGACCACCTTCGGCGGTGCCTCCTGCACCAGGGGCGCGTTCAGAAACGACCGCTTCGACACGCTCGCCAGCGCGTGGTGCTCAATGTTCTTGACCGTGGCGGACTTCGCGGCATGCATTTTCTGGCGGCCGCGGAGGGGGAAGCACCGCGCGTCGCGCTGGCCGAACAGGACAACAACACCCTCACTCTGCGCCGCCTTCAAGATGCGGCTCCGCAGGGCTAGCTGGTTCATGCTCTGCGAGGCGGGCGAGTCGTTCTCAAAGAAGAAGTACGAGATGAGGGACTGCTGCACCTTCACGTCGCTCTGCCGGCTCGTCTCGTAGAACTGCCGCAGCTCCGCCATGGAGGCCAGCACGTCCCACGTGCGCGTGGCGAGGATACTCTGAATCTTCCGCCGCGCGGAGCTCGGGCTGTTGCTTCCGACGGACTGCCCGTCGTCCTTGTCGTCATCCACCGTGCGGTCCGGCAGCACCGGCACGCAGCCGAGCCCGTACTGCATCATGAACTTGCTAATCGGCTCCGGCTGGTACGCCTGCAGGCCGAGATCGACCTCCGGCACCTTCCCATCGTAGAGCGGGTTGGTGGCCAGCGACGTGGAGGCCGCCGCGGACGGTATGTCGCGGTACGTCCGGCCGCGGCGCAGCAGCGACTTGAGTGTGTAGGTCGTACCGACGAGGAACGGGGCGTCGTCGTCCTCCGCGGACTCGTTCGCCGGGTCGTTCGGCTCCTCCGCGCGCTCGCGGTGGCTGTGGCTCTGCCGCGGCGAGAGCCGAGTGGCGTGCGACTGCTGCGACCCGCCGCGGTTGGGGCTCAGCCGTGGGGGCTCAATGTACCACAAGTTGAGGACGTCGTTGTTGTTGGAGTTGCTGTTGCCGCCGCTCGACACTCGCTTGATGTTTTTCTTATCCCGCAGCAGGTCCGCGGGCAGGCAGTGGAACGTCTCCATGATGAGCTGCACAAAGTGAATGACGAAGTACCGCTGTGAGGAGGGTACAAGAAAGTAGTTATCTAAGCAGAGCCTACGACAGAAGGCCATCCCTAGCGTGGCAAAGGCCAGTCGAAAGGCAGCGTTGTCGACATTATTATCTCCGGCCGCCAGCAAAACGCGCAGCGCGAGAAGGGCATCCGGGCTTGGGCAGCGTGCTTTCTTTATGTCGGTGGTCGCCTCAGCAATGGCAAGTCGGTCACCTTCCTTACCGAGAATACCCGCCAACAAGAGGAACAACTTCTCAGGCAGTGGAGTCAAGTTGCCATCCGTGCTGCGTGCGGACACATTTTGCAGGATAGTATGAAGCACGTTGTTGTCGCCAGATTCTAGTTTTCTCACTAGGTAGTCCATAGGATTCTAATTACAATGTTACTAAAAATAAAGCTAAACAAAAAAAAACTATCATAACGAGGGAGAAGAAACAGGTGAAAAGAAACACCGCGAATACCATCAAATTCAAAACATACAAAAAAAGGAAGGAATTCCAATCATCATCTTCTGCCATTACTGGTCTGTTCCGTTATGTTTAGAGTGTAGTGTACAAAAGCGAAGCTGACCCGCGGACGGAAAGGCTAAGCTGAAATCCTCCTAGGAGTCCCGCGTCACAGCGGCCGCGAGTTCGGACTGGCGCTGGACCCAACGCGCGTAGCCGTCCTCCGCGGGCAGTGCCTGCGTCACCACCTCCTGCTCCTCGCACCGCTCGACGGCCACCCCAGGGCCCCCCTCGTATGCAGACGAAAGGTAGATCTCCTCGCCGTTGGCGGAGTCACTGTTCATCGCGTCCGAGGCCGCGATGCCGCTACGGTAGTCCGCGAACTGGATGAAGGCGGCGCCTAAGAACTTACCCGTCGTGCGGTGGCGGACAAAGCGAATGTCTACCACCTCCCCGAATTGAGAGAACACCGTGACAACGTCGCCCTCCGAGGGCGCGCTCCTGTCCTCCGTTCCCCCTGGCGCGGCGGGGGTCTTCACAAGGAGGCGCTTCACCTGGATCCACGGCGTGGTGCCCATCAGCTTGTGAAACTCCGGTGTGTACGCACCGCCCGTGCCGTTCTTGTACTTGACGAAGTTCTTACTGTTCATTCTACATGGGAAGAAAGGGGAAGGAGAGAAGAAGGAGCAGATGTGCCGTATGAAAACAGAAAAGGACTCGTGTGAAGAGTGCCGAAGTGTCCACCGTATCAAGTAATCGCAGCAAATTGGCAAGCTCGCTAGTTGTTTGCTGCGGACGATATATGTTTGTGCGTTCATACATGACTCTACTGAATAACAGTCGTATTGACAAGAAAGAAAAAAAAAGAGAAAGAGAGATGACAGCAATCTGCTGTTGCGTCAGTTCTCCACAACAATTTTCTGTACATACAAAGATCCAATCACACCCTACTGCTGGTCTTCATGTACACACTTCAAGATGAATGTGAGCAGCACATCCAGCAGTCGCAGCTCTTTTTGTTGTTGTATCCTTTTTTTTTCCTCTAAGATAAATATAACAATACTGTTCTACAGAAACAAAAACTCAAAATTGTAAAAAAAAAAAAAGCCGTCTGCCATCAAATATGTTAAACGACAATGAAAAACGAAAAAAAAAACATCATGATAATAGGTACACACCGGAGAAAGGATAATACCGATGATGCCAGTCACAACTTGGCATTAACACATTTATCTAAAACTCTTGCATATCACCATTATTCTTTTTCCTTTTCATAATACATGTTTGGTGGGTGATTTTCGATATACTAAAGCGCACACAGCCGTATGAGCAACGTTAAAAAAAAAAGACAGGTTTACCCCGCCTGTTTTCTCTTCAAATCACTAGACATACGCGTCCATTCAAAAGAATTATAAAAAAGGAGGACTATGGAAATGTTATACAGGTACACTGTGGAAAGAGGAGTGTCTTTTTCTTCTTACGCGAGAAAGATGGCATTCTGCCGCTGCAGGTCCGCCATGGTGTACGAGGATCCGGGGAGGTTCCATATGTACTTTGAGATCTGCTCCATCTCCGTCTTGCGCTCCTCCTGAGCGCGCTTCTCCTCCTCCTGCCGCTGCTTATCGCGCAGCTCCTTCACCTGCTCGTACTTCATCGTCACGTTGGTCGGGCGGGAGAGGCGCTGGATGAACTCGAAGCTCACCTGCGGGCGGCGCGACGTCGCATTGCTCTGCGTCTCCACCTTCGTCGTGTCATTCTTCGTCTCCGGCGGCCGCAGCACGGTGAAGTCGTCGTCGTCGTCCTCCTTGTCCTTCGGGAGCAGCCCGGCGCGCCTCAGCACCTCGGCGTCGTAGGGGATGTCGCCGCGCTCCATCCGCCGCTGCAGCTCGATGGCCTTCTCCCGGTCCGCGCGCTCACGGTTGTGCCGCTGGGCGTGCGCGTAGAGGCGAGAGAAGACGGGTCCCTCGGGGGCGGACGCCTCGTTCTTCGCCGACGCGGCCTCCGACTCCTCCACGCGGCTGCAGTGCGAGCTGCGCGGCGGCAACACCGTGATGCGCGGCTTGAAGGTGCACTGCTCGTCGTCCGCCTCCGTGCTCTCTTCCCACACGGCCTTCGTGGTGCTGTGCGGCTGCATTGTCTGCTCCGGGTTCTCCAGCGTCGCCTCGCGCACCTCCGCCTCGGACGGCGTGTGTATGGCGAAGGGCGCGCTCGCCTCGGACGCGTGCGAGACAGAGCGCTCGTGCGGTCTCGCGGACGTGGAGGCCGCCGTCGTGCTGCGGGCAGGCGTGTCCGAGTGGCTGGGGGCTGGCACCGCTGACGCCGGGCGGCTGCGAGCAGCGGCGTCGTTCGCCTGCTGCTGCTGCTGGAGCTGTTGTTGGTGGTGTTGCTGCTCTAATAGACGCCGTTCTTCCTCTTCTTGCTGCTGCCGTTGGTGTTGCTGTTGCTGTTGAAATAGACGCTCCTCTTCTTCCTGCTGGCGCTGCCGTTGCTGCTGTTGCTGGTATTGTTGCTGTTGCTGTTGAAATAGACGCTCCTCTTCTTCCTGCTGGCGCTGCCGTTGCTGCTGTTGCTGGTATTGTTGCTGTTGCTGTTGAAATAGACGCTCCTCTTCTTCCTGCTGGCGCTGCCGTTGCTGCTGTTGCTGGTATTGTTGCTGTTGCTGTTGAAATAGACGCTCCTCTTCTTCCTGTTGGCGCTGCCGTTGCTGCTGTTGCTCCAGTAGCTGTTGCTGTTGCTGTTGTTGCAGTAACTGCTGCTGCCGCTGCTGTTGCTGGTATTGCTGCTGCTGCTGCTGCTGGCTGGCCGCGCTGTCCTGCTGCCCGGACGGCGGACGGTTGTACGCCGCCGCCGCCTCGTTCGACGTGCGAGGCGCACCGGAGAGCGGCCGGGAAGCGGCCTGGCCCCGCACCTGGTCGCGGTCGGCCTCGGAGCGCGGGCGCGCGCTCACCTCCGACGGCGTGCGGCCGGGCTCCTGGTACATGTTGACCGGCGCGCTCTCCAGCTGCGCGTAGGACCGCATGGACGGGTGCATGCTCCGCGCGTCCGTCCACGCGGACGACGTGGTCGCCTGCGAGGAGCGGCGCGAGAGGAAGACCGCCGGCTCCCTCACGTCGTCCGCGCCAGCGGCGCGCGGCCCCGCGGCGGCGGAGGCGGGGCGGCTCTGCGGCGCACTGCGCTGCCCGGCGCTCGGGGCCAGCTGGCTGCCGCCGGCGGCGCTGCCTGCGGGGGCCGCGATGTCCACCACCTCGTAGACGTTCGCGCTCTCCTCCGAGGGCTGCCGCGCCGCGGGGGCGGCGGTGTAGTACTGGTCGCGGGACACGGGCGCGGGCTTCGGGTTGCGGAGCGCCTCAAAGTGGCGGCTCGCCGCGTCCACGTAGGCGTCGCGCGGCTGTGCGGGCCCGCTGGAGGGCTGCGGGTGGCGGCGCTGCAGCGGCGTCGTCGTCGCCTCCCAGTCGCTCGCGTGCGACGAGCGCCGACTGTCTCTGCCCGCGTCGTACTGCTCGCGCAACGCGCCGGCCGCGGGCGCGTGGGTCTGCGGCGGGAAGGGCTCCGAGACGCGGCTCGAGTCGTCGAACCCCCTCTCGCGCGCCGCGTAGCCGCGATTGGAGTGAGAGGCGTCGCTCCGCTGCGAGGCGGCGTCGCTGCCGGAGAGCCCGCGCGGGCGGTTCTGGAGGAAGTACTTGTTGTAGTGGTCGATCGCCTCCGGCTTCTCGCCGGTGAGCGGCTGGCGCTGGAAGCGCGTCTGTCGCTTCTCGTCGTGCGGGCAGATGAACCCGCCGTGCTCGCCGGGCAGGAAAATGCCGAGCGTGTTGCCGCGCTCCGCGCCGGCGCCGCCGCCCGCGCCGGAGAAGTACTGCAGCTGGTCGTCCGCCAGCTGGATGAAGCTGTCACTCGCGTGCGACATGCTGTCGCGCGTGGAAGACGCTCTGCTCATCGTCAAAACAAAAAAAAGAAGGCGTTAGGTATGTATGAAGGTCGATACGAATACGAAAGAGAAGAATCGCCTTACAGAACTATGTAGATTCGTGAAGAAAAGAGAGAAAAAAAAAAAAAGTAACTAGGAGTAGCAAACGATAAGAGCAGGGAGAGGAGAAGAAAAAAAAAGAGTTTTAACATGTAGTACAAAAGTGTATCTCCCTAAACGGGTTCATATGTACAACAGCATCATCTGATGCAAGAGGCAATTGAGAATGTATAGAATGCAAATGTAGAAGCACAGATACACTGATCCAATGAGCAGTGGAGGCCACACACACACCCGCTGCGACACGAATAAAGAAGGTCAGACGCATCGTCAGACAGCACTCCACCGCTCGTAGCGCTGCTGATTCCTCACGTCAAACTGGCGCCGCATTCGATAAGTGCCATAAAAACTAAGGAGGCAGATGCAAATAGAAAAAAAGAAGAAGCTAAAAAAGGGCGCGTTGGAGAGGCTACTGGTGGACGAATCCGTGCTAGTGCAGCCCATCTGCAGAGAAGGAAGAAGAAAATGAGAAGGAGAGATACACATGGTAGGAAGGAGGCAACAGGGACAGGAAACAAATCTACGAATTGATTTCGAACATGTCGGATGACGAGTCGCATGTATTCTTTTCTTATTGTTTAATGAGTGTGAACATTTCGTGTTGTTTTAAATGTATACTCTATTCGCTCAGTTGCGACCACACTGTTTCTTTTTTTTTGCTTCTTTTTTATGCACGTGTCTGTGTGTACGTGTGTGCATTGCAGATCACGCATTTTTATAATAATTATTATCGTAGACATACACTGTACCATCACGCAGACAACAACCATAAAGTCAACTGTAGTAGGAGGAGAGGGTGGTGTCCATTATCGCTCGTGCTTCTTGCCCGATACCTTCTCCTCCTCGTCACCCTCATTCTCCGGCTCGTCCTCCTCCCCGAGGAAAGCCGCGGCGGCCACTACCGGCTGGCCGAGGAAGTCCTTGCCGTTCAGCTCGTTCAGCGCGCGGCGGAATCCCTCCTCCAACTCCAGCTCCACTAACGCGTAGCCCGTGCACAGACAGTTCTTGTCCAGTGGCACCTTCACGTCCGTCACAGGACCGAAGTAGTCCGGGTCCTCCGGGTTGTGCGCCGCAAAGAAGTCGCGCACGTCCACCATCGTCGTCCGCCCGGGCAGGTTACGCAGGAAGAGACACCAGTTCTCCACGCTCGGCGTCGGCTCGCCCGGCGCCACGTTGGCCGGCCGCTGCAGCCGTTCGTACTGCGCGCGCGAGCGGCGCACGCGGCGGAGCGGCTGCACCGGCACCGCAAGGGACGTGCTCATCTCTAAGGCGTGTGGCTCGTCCTCCATGGGGGAAAATGAATATATAATAAACAAAAAAAAAATGAGATAACGAACTGTGGAAGCAAAAGAGACGTGTGAAGGTGGAACGAAAAGGACAAGTGAGAGCAGCACGACACTGGACATCTAAATCTGAGTAACAAGAACATTGACATCATACAAATAAAAAACGATACTGTTCTCCGTATTCACAGAAAACCTACTTTGATGAAGAACCAATGTACAAGCTGTAGCCAAAAAATCATCCCTCCTACAGATCCTCGCCATTCCACCGGAGTCCGGGCTTTGTGGTTGCACCACCGTAGCCAGTCAGTCGCGGCCCATAACGGTGGTCGCCCTTGATGTAGCCGCCGCGCATGCTGCCCGTGATGACGTACTGTCCGTAGGCCTTGATCGCCTCCGCCTTGGTGCCGTTTCGGTTCAAGATGGTCCCTGTCTTCACGGTGGCGTACCGCTGGGAGCGAGCGAACATGGAGTCGATCTTCTCCTGGAGCTCCGCCGGGGTGCAGCTCTCGACCCGCTCGCCCAGCTCCACGCGGATGGGATAGAGGATGCCCGCGCGAGCCATGTTCTGGCTCTCACGCATCGAATCAATGATGCGGCAGAACACGGGCGCGCGCAGCGCACACGAACAACGAAGCATACGATACTAAAAAGGGAAAACAAATGAGGTACCTCTACGGATACAATGGTGAGCAAAGAAATAGAGAGAGCAATAAAGGGGGGAGGAGAAGGGGCAGAGATGATGGCAAAGGAAAGGAAGAGCGAATGTCAATACAAGCAACAGAAACAGGAACGAATAATTGAGTAAAGACAGATAAAAACAGTGTATCGAGATCTAACTCTTTTTTTTTTAATTCTCTTCGAAAGAAAACAATAAGAAGTGTAAGAAAAGGTAAAAAGGGGAAAAGCAAATGTATCACTTGGCACTCTTCTTCTCAAGTGCTGAAAGCGTGGCCACGTACGCCGTAGCGATTGACGCACGTGCCCCGTCCATACGCCCGCTTTCCGTTGCCGGTGTGGTCCGTCCGCGTTGCTTCCTGCGCTCCAGGCTGGTGATCAACCCATCGCCCGTGCTGGCTGCTGCGCTCGCCAACTGACGACAGCAGTCGTATTCCCATGTGTGGAGATGGCTCCGCGGCTGGAACCGGAAGAGCAGTTCCCCTTCCGCGAGTCGCGCACGGTCCACGCGCGTGAGGGACTGCCTGCCCCCACAGGGCCGGATGCTGACGGACGCGCCCTGGCCCTCCGCCGCCGCCGCCACGGTCGGCGCCGGCTGGCTCAGCTGGTACCACGCCCGCCACGTCGCGCGCCACCGCTCGGCCAGCGCCGGCGGCGCCGCGGCCAGGAGCGCGCGGACGGTCTGCTGCGCCGCGTCCGCGCTCGACGCGGTGCGGTCCATGGAGCAGTAGTACAGCGCGACGTGCAGCCTCGCCAGCGGCCGCCGCGCCGGCCCCAGCCGCAGCGCAGCGGCCGCCGCGCGCTCGTCGCAGGCAGGGACATAGGGCAGCGCCTCCGTCAGACGGCCCTGCGCCAGCAGCGCGCACGCGACGAGGCGCTGGAGGTGGAAGTGCTCATGCAGCAGCGGTACCCACTGCTCCTCCGAGAGGATGCCGTGGTACCACGCCACCGGACTGCCCCACCAATGGCCGTGGAAGGGCTGCGCAGCGGAGATGGCCGCCGTCGTGGTGTGGCGACGGTAGAAGAGGATCTGAAAAAGGGCCTCCAGCACACTGAGGCGCGTCGTGTCGATGCCGGCGGCGGCGGCCATCGCGACGACCCGCAGCGCCTCTAGGACTCGCTCCGAAAAGGAGGAGTGTGTGTTCCGCGCGATGCACCGCAACGTGTACGTGATGAGAGCGCTGAGGTCGCGCGAGGCTGCCTCCTCCTTCGCTTCACACTCCCCCTCGCCGACGGCGGGCGGCGCCAAGGCTGTGCGGCACAGCATCGTGTACGTGGCGACCGGCTGCGTCGTGCCAAAGCGGAGCGACGACAGCGAGCGCAGCACCGGCAGCACAACGGCCGCGCGCGCGTCGGCAGCGATCGGCAGGCCGCGCGCCAGGCGCACCACCTGGTCCTCCCAGCGCGTGCCGGTCGCCGCATCCACCTCGCGCATCGCCACGTGCACGGCGCTCATGAATGCCACAAACAAGTCGGCGGTGCAAGGGTCCTGCGTGGCACCTCCCGCCGCGGTGTCCGCCATGCACAGGAGGAGCCCATCCACGAACTGCGCCAGCTGCAGCGTCCTGCCGGGCGTCACAGGGCGGAAGAAGGCGTAGTCGTTCTCCCCATGCACACTCCAGTGGGGCGGCGCCAGCGGCGGCGCGGCGCGGATGCCATGCGACAGCCGCCGCCGCGCGTCGTCCCTCCCGCGCTGCGCCTGACGGTGCTGCCGCCGCTCCGGGGCGACAAGGAAGTCCCAGCGGCGGCTCAGCTCCGCGGCGAGCTCGAGGCACGCGCGGCGAAGGAGACCCACGGTGGCAGGCTCCGCCCCCTTGCCGCACGCCTGCGCGCGCCGCAGCGCGGCCCCGCAGGCGGGGAGGAACCCGCCGAAGAGCACCCGCAGCCCCTCCTGGTCGTACTGGTGCGCGGCACGCCGCTCGTGAACCGTGCCCAGTGCCTCTTCTTGGAGGACTCGTACAGCGTACAGGAAGAAATGCAGGGACACCAGAGGCGACAGCTTCGCGACCGTGTCCTTGTCAAGGGAGGCCTCCATAAACCTCAGCAGCACCAACCGGTTGTACGTCGCCGTCTTCCCCACGAGAGCCCGCAAGGCGCGCTTGTCATTGACACTGCACAAGAAGCTGGCGACGAGCTGCGCCTGTGGGACCCGGCCGCCAAACTTACTGGAGCCCTTATCCGCCAGCAGCTCCGCGAGGAGGCAGTTCCAGTCGCGCAGCGACGGGTCCCGCAGCACCCCCGCCGCGCGCGCCAGAAGCGGCGCCACGACAGCACTGCGAACGAGAGGTCCGCTCTGGCCGCCGACGGGACGCACACGCAGCCGCAGCAGCAGCTGCATCGCGGCGAGCTCGATGAGTAGTGGCGCCTGGTGCGCGGCGGCCAGCGACAGCAGCACCTCCACGTCCGCCGCGGCCTCGGGGGGTGGGGCTGCCGCCCCCTCCCCCGGCGCACGCGGCTGGGTCGGCAGCAGGTCTGCGACAAACCGCAGGTCGTGCGCCAACGTGGGGCACCTCGCGCGCAGCGCCTCGCACAGAAAGAGACCTGGCGGCGCCGCCTCTGCCGCGCCGGCGCGGTCGAGCGCCTGGCCCTTCTCGCGGAGCAGCTGCCCCACGGTGCGGCGGAGCGCGCAGCCCTCCCAACAGCGCGTGAGCGTCTCATGCGGACGCGTCTCGGGCGGGGGCCCGCCCTCCTCCTCCCCTCGCCGCGCCGCCCGCACAGCGCTCGCGCGGGGCCTCGGTGGGAGCCGCACGGGCGAGGAGCGCGGCGGCAGCGCCAGCGCCAGCCGGTGGTCCTCCATCGCGCGCACCTCAGCGGCCGGCTCGGGCCCGACCTCCCACGCGGACAGCGCCAGCGCGTGCTGGCAGCGGCCGTGCAGCCGCAGCACGTCGCGGACCCAGCGCTCCCGGATGGCCGGGTTCGGCGCATAGCGCTGGCTCACGACGGCGGGAGAGACCAGTGAGAGCAGCGACAGGGCGGCCACCCCGTCACGCCGTCCCGCGGCGAGCAGGACAGGTCCCACCTCCTCCACGATGCGCGCGACGAACAGGTTATAAAAGACGCAGACCTCATGCCAGATGTTCATCCCAATCACGAAGGCCGGCGCCTTGAGGTGTTGCGAGGCGAGCACCGAGAGCCACACGACCGAATCGAAGAAGCGCAGCGCGATCTTCTCCACCTGCAGCCGCGTGTCCGCCTCCGCCGCAATGGCGGCCCCGTCCGGTAGCGCGTGCAGAAAGCGGTGGAAGAGTCGCCGCACCTCGGCGAGGGAGCGGCCGTCGACCGGCGCGCGCCGCGTCGGCTCGCCGCCGCGCTCCGCCTCGCGCACCCGCTGCCCCATCTCGTGGACGTGGTGGCGCAGCAGGCGCCACCGCTCCGCCCGCGGCATGCGCAGCGCGCACGCCTCCCGCTCCCAGCGGCAGACGGCCTCCAGAAACTCAAACAACCACGAGCAGCCCCGCTCTGCGGTCTCCGACCCGCGCGCATCCGCCGGTGTGCGCCGGGCGGAGACCGCCAGTGCGCCGCTGTGGGCCTGCGGGTGGTGCGGCGCTGACGGCCAGGGCGCAGAAGAGACAGCTGCGGCAGGCCCCGCGTGCGCTAGAAGATCCCACCGAAAGCTGGTGGGGAGCCACGGCGCGCCGCGCGGCCGCTCGGGCCGCGGCAGCGGCCGCAGCAGCGCCGCCCACTGCGTCGCGGGCAGCCGCCGCTGCTGTGTGCTGCCCTGCCGCGTGGTGACCCACAGCGGCCCCGCCGCTGGCATCCACCGGCCGAGGCCGCCTGCGCTGAGGGTGCCGCTCGAAAGGGTGGCGAGGCGGTGCGGGGTTGGCGTGCTCACGCGGAGCAGCGCAGGGAAGAGGGCGTGGGACGGTCCATCCTTACTACACTTCATAAACTAATAAGAAATAAATATATTAAAAAAAAAAGAACACGAAGGACGCTGCGCGTACCTGACAATACACGCGAACACAAGCACTAGGGAAGACGAGAAGCAAAAACGGGAGAGAAGCGAAGAACACGTGTGAGCACTGTGGAGGTGCGCGTGAGGGAAATCGGCTGCGGATCACAGCGAGCCGTCGAGCTAGATTGTGAAACACCATGCATGCAACTACAGTATCATGTTGAACGAATAAAGGGACAAAAAATATATATAGAATCAAGAAAAAAGAATTGCATTTCATAAGAACGGAAAGAGAAGAAAGAAAAAAAAACGATAGGTGCACTGCACTCACGAACATACGCTTCTCATGAACGATACGCTTTACTCCGTTTCTGCACCTGGGGACGTGGCAATGAGGATGGGAACGGAGTCCGGTGACCGATTAACAGGCGGCTCTCCACTTTCCGACGGGGTATTCGTCTTCACATTCTCCATGGGGGAATGCGGCTCATTGGCCTTATGCGCAGTTGTTGCAGGTCCGGCTGCCTCTGCCGCCACCGCTTCTGAGAGGGGCGGTGCCGCGGGCGGCGCCTCCTCGCTGCCCAGTACGGCCCGAATTTGGCTTTCAATCGCCTCTTCAGTGGACTCGGCCGCAAAACGCGCAACCGGGAGCCCGTTCTTGTCAACCAAGAAGTAAGTGAAATTCCACTTAATGGAAGACTGCCCGAGTGTACCCTTGATGCGCGACTTGAGGAAACTATAGAGCGGCAGCTCGTGGTCTCCGTTGACTTCGATCTTCGCCATGATGGGGAACTCAATGTCACCCAAAGAGGGAAACTGCATGGACAGACTCTCCGCGATCTCATCCGCGTTGCCCGGCTCCCCGCCGCCAAACTGATTGCACGGGAACGCGAGAATCTCCAGACCCTGTAGATGGAACTTCTTATACAAGGACGTCAGGTTGCGATAGCAGGACTCGGTGTATCCATTGCTGTCGCTCGCAACGTTGACTATCAGCAGGGCCGAGCCGCGGTGCTGCGCAATGTCATACAACTCCTTATAGCAGTTCAGTATCTTGAAGTCGTAGACAGTTTTGTCAGCATACTCTTTGTCCGCCAGCGTCTCTACGGTAGGCACCGTCATATGCTGGGTTGCCTCCATCGGCCCCGCAGCGGGCGCCTCCGGCTTTTCTGACTGCACTTGCTGTACTACCCCTGACATTCCAAACGTTCTTTCTTTATCGACAGAGATATAAAGACACGCCTTGGTGATGTGAGAATCAAAGTGAAGCGAAAGAAAAACAAAAGATCAAACGAGAAAACGAGAAAACGAAAAGGTGGAGTTAAAAAAAAACTCAATCCTATAATAACAACAATCACAGGGGAAAGAGAAATAAATATAAAAAAGTGTGCTTCTGTTTACCAAAGATGCTAATGACACACAATAAAAACAAAGTTAAAGAAAACCCGAAATGATATCCACTAGAAGTACAGAGAAGAGGAGAGGAAGGGAGAAAAAAAAAAGATACGTACTCAAACGTATCTACATTCAGGATTATTGAATCCTGTGTCAGGGAGTGTGTCTCAATGTACTACTCTTTTCTTTTCTGTTCCTTTATACATAGGAGTATAGGCATATCATTACTGATATAAGACAGATAAAAAAAAAGGAAAGTAAATATCGAAAAGGGAGAAAACTTTTTACAAAGCCATTCTTTTCTTTTTTTTTCTGATATATATAAAGAAACGGTAAAACGTTTAGACAGTTGTATATGTCTGAAATAAGGGAGGAACTCACTTTTTTTTTTGCAAAATTAACGAGGAGATAATCAAAACAAAATGAAGAAGCAAAGAAAAAAAAAAGCATCCAAAAGAGCAACAAAAGTAATAACGGAGAAAGCGTCAGAAAACGTTGGGTATAAGTAAGTGTATATAAGTCTTGTGTACTCTTTTTTGATTGCTTTTTTTTTCTCTCAAAAGGTATAATAAAACATTTTTTTAAAAAAAGGGGAGAAAAGGTGTATGTGTTCGTGGGCGAACACTCCTGTGCTACACTGTTTTCGGTTTTGGTATGATCGTTATTGAAATTTTCACGAGCTACCTGTCCGTTTGCCTTCCGCACCTGCTACAGCAGCGGGGCGATCGCCTTCTCGATTGTCTCCGTGTCCGTGCCGGAGAGAAAGCGAGCGACCGGCACGCCCTCCTTGTCGACCAGGAAGAAGTTGAAGTTCCACTTAATATCCACCGCGTCCGTCTTGGGGTCGTGCTGCTTCTCCTTGAGGTACGTGTAGAGCGGCAGGGCCTTATCTCCGTTGACCTCCACCTTCTCCAGCAGCGGGAACTCCGCCTTGAAGCGGGTGCACGTCGTCTGCTGGATCTCCTGCTCCGTGCCGGGCTCCTGCGCACCGAACTGATTGCACGGGAACGCGAGCACGGTGAAGCCCTGGTCCTTGAACTTGTTGTACAGCGCCGTGGCCGTTTCGTAGCCGCTCTTTGTGTAGCCGCACTGGCTCGCCACGTTCACGATGAGCAGTGGGTGGCCCTTGTGCTGCTGCAGGTCGTAAGGCTTGTGGTCCGCGCCGTTGACGGTGAAATCGTAAATAGAGGACATGTCTCTGTAGAGGAAGCCTTAAAAAGGGAAAAGAGATATAGTGGGTATTTTTTTTATTGTTCGGTAGTGGAGAAGTGAAACTAAAGGTATACAGACAGCGGTAAGAAGGTGCAGAAGAAGGGAAAGAAGAGTTCTATACTGAGAAGGTGACCATGGGTTTTATAAACACACACAAAAAAAAAAGCACATGAGAGCGAAAAGAATACTAATGGAATGAAACCGGTCAATTCACGTTGTATGTATCAACAAACAAAGAGGAGAAAAATGCTGAAAGAAAACAAGGGTATAGGTAAGCAAATGCACTCCGAGAATAAGTTTTCCTTTTTTTTTCGTTTATTATGTTTTTTTTAAAAAAATCATGTATATATTTAGTTTTAAAAAAAAAGAGAGAATTCAGGGAGTAGACGTTATCATCTCCTCATCCCTCGCGGACCGAAGGCGAGCAACGGAGCGAGGCGTTTTCCGTACACTTCGCCGCCACCCTTTCATGATTCCTGCGCATGTGTACCGGCGTGTGTCGGGTCTCGGGATGGGACACTATTGGAAGCGGTGGCGGCGCACTTCACATCTTGGGGTTCGACAGCAGCGGCAGCAGGCTCTTCTCCATCGTCTCCGCGCTCGTGCCGGGCGAGAAGCGGGCCACCGGCACGCCCTCCCCGTTGACGAGGAAGAAGGTGAAGTTCCACTTGATCGCCGCGCTGCCAAAGATGCCCGTCTTGGTGTGCTGCAGGTACGCCCACAGCGGATGCGCGTCCGCGCCGTTGACCTTCACCTTCTCCAGCAGCGGGAACTCCGCCTTGAAGCGGGTGCACGTCGTCTGCTGGATCTCCTGCTCCGTGCCGGGCTCCTGCGCACCGAACTGATTGCACGGGAACGCGAGCACGGTGAAGCCCTGGTCCTTGAACTTGCTGTACAGCGCCGTGGCGGCCTCGTAGCCGCTCTTTGTGTAGCCGCACTGGCTCGCCACGTTCACGATGAGCAGTGGGTGGCCCTTGTGCTGCTGCAGGTCGTAAGGCTTGTGGTCCGCGCCGTTGACGACAAACTCGTAAATGCTCTTCGCCGCGACACGGGGAGTTGACTTGAACATGACGAAAGGAACGACCAAAAAGAGAGAAGCTGCTCCGACAATGATAGCGGTTGTAATCCACGATACCATAACTCAAAACAAAAGGGGGGAGAAAGAAGAGGAAGGGGGGGAAAGAAGTGAGGACAAATCCGAGTGCCAACAAGCTTTGAACCATTTATGGCACTACATTCATATACAGGATGTGCAAGAAAGAAAGAAAACAAAATTTACTTCCAAACTTCCTCATAAAAATGATTGCTTGCCTTATTGATTTATTTGTTTGTTTGTTTTTCTTTTTTTTTTAGTAGATAATAAATACACCTAAATGAGCACCGTTCAGTCACTCACAGTGACATGTAAGCACTTTTAGGCGATATCATCATTAAAAAGTGAAGAAAAGAGAATTGAACACTAATAATTACTTTTTTCAGAGATTTTTAAATAAAAAAGAGAAAAATAAAAGAAAAAAGAAAGAAACTAAAATGTTTTTTCAACAATAATCTCATTATAGTAGAGTGATGCAGATTTGTCAACAGAAACACTGGATTATCGGCATCAACGTGATAATGTGTGTATGTGTACCATATGTGTCAATCTACGCTATGCACTTCATTGGCGTGTGTTTAATCCTGGGAGTGTGCCAACATTCTGATAAAAGGACATTATTTCTTTCTTTTATTAGTATGTACGTATCAATATCAACAACAAAAAGAGAGAAAGAAAAAGACAACTTTATCAGAGGGCCACAACACATAGACGAGGACTAAGAGAAACAATTAACAGAGAAAAAAAAGAGATGCTAAGAAATGGGGCTTACCGAATTGAGCGTTGCAAAAGTAAAAAATAATTGCGAGGGTAAAAAAAGGTGGTACAACAGTAAAAAAAAGCAAATTGGGAGGAAAAAAGGAGCAAAACAAAAACGCACCGATTCAACTGAAGAGAGAATTGCACTAAATGTAGGTGCTTTTCTTTTGCTTTCCTTTTGCTTTTTTTCATCCTCTTTATTTTTTTTCTTTTTTTTTTTAAAGAGAGAACTCTGCTTCATCTTTTGTTTACAGGACACCATAGTTCTTCAGAATTTCCTTGGTCCACACACTGCACTGCACCTCACCAATGTGCTTCTTGCGGAGCATGAACATGACGAGGCGGCTCTGGCCGATACCGCCGCCGACCGTCTGCGGCAGGTTCCCTTCCATGAGGCGCTTGTGCCAGTCGTACTTCATGCGGTCGTGGTCACCCGTAATGCCCAGCTGGCGCTTCAGCGTCTCGGGGTCCACGCGAATGCCCATGGAGCTGAGCTCGAGCACGTCGTCGAGGGCGGGGTTGTAGACAAGGATGTCGCCGTTCAGGCCCTTGAGGGAAATGAGGGAGTTGACGGTGGGGTGGTCCTCGTGCGGGAAGGCCGTCTTGCCGGCGTCCAGATCGACCGGCGTGGACCAGTCGTCGTAGTCCGGCGCGCGGGCGTCGTGGCGGTCGCCGTTGGTGAGCTCGCCGCCGATGCCGATGAGGAAGACGGCGCCAAACCTCTTCACCACCGCGCGCTCGCGGGCCTTGGGGTCGAGGTCCGGGTACTTCTCCAGCAGCTGCTGGCTGTGCACGAAGGCAATCTTCTCGGGGAGGATGGGGGTGATGGCGGGGTACTTGTTGCAAACCTCACGCTCCGTCGCGCGCATCGCCTCGTAGATGGAGGTGACGGTGGTCTGCAGGAATTCCACGGAGCGGTTCTCGGACGCCATGACCTTCTCCCAGTCCCACTGATCCACGAAAACGGAGTGCGTGTTGTCGAGCGTCTCCTCCACACGCAGTGCCTTCATCTGTGTGTAGATGCCCTGGCCGACGGGGAACTTGTAGTCGCCGAGCGTCTTGCGCTTCCACTTGGCGAGTGAGTGCACCACCTCGTAGTTCGCCTCCGCGATGTCCTTCACGCGCACCTGCACGGCCTTCTCGAAGCCGGACAGATTGTCCTGCGTGCCGTCGCCGACGCGGGAGAGGATGGGGCACTCCACCTGCACCAAGTTGAGGGCCTTGGAGAGCTCATCAGCAAAGGTTTGCTTCGTGAAGCTAATTTGCTGCTGCAGCTCAATGTAATCCGCGGGCTGAGGCATTGGTGAGTGGGCGTGTGTGGAGTTAAAGGTAAAGAGAAGAAAATGGAGAGGGTATTCGCAAAAAAAAAAAATAGAGCTTTTGCTGAGGAAGAAAGGCAAGAGAGAAAGTGCATAAAGGAAGCAACAGACACACTGATTTCAGAGGTAGACATACGAGAACATGCAAACACATATTTTCAACGATAATAGCGAAAGCAGCACGGATGATAGGATAAGTTTTGTTTTCATATTTATTTGTTTTTTTTTTTGTTAGGGCACAAAATGGTCCTAAAACCATGACGCGCTTAGGAACCAAATACAGACATGAACAACGAGACCAACAGAACGAAATAATAAAAAGAAATAAACGATTGAAAACAAGAAAAACACCGATGCGATGCATGTTCGCCCCCACAAGTAGCAGCCCTATCTTACAGGGCGCACGGCCCCTCACCCCCTCTCGCAGACGTTCGCTCAATATTGTTTGCCGTGTGCAGCACCTGCTGCAGAAACCGCAGCGCGTCCGTCAGCGGGGCGAGCCCTTGCTCCACGCTCTGCCCGGCCTTGTACTTCCAGTGGATGGTCGACCCGCGGAAGCGGCAGAAGGTGAGCTTCGACGCAGGCCGCAGCGCCTCTCGCATCACCTCCGGTGACATCTCCACATCGTCGATGTACACGCCGTAGCCGCGGCCCATGTGGTGCGGGCGGCGGCTGCGGCCGCGGCCGCGCATGTAGTTGTTGTTGCTCGTGTTCTGCAGCGCGGCGACCTTTTCCGTGCCGAGCTGGTTAATCTTGTCCTTCAGCTGCCGCGCCGCGGCAAAGTTCTCTATGAAAAGGGACGTCGTGTTGTCCACCAGCAGGTCCGTGCCCTCCGGGCGGCGACGGGACGTGTGCTCGACGATGATGCTCTCCACGTTGTAGTCCTCCGACTCGAAGTCCACCTCGCACACGTGTGACAGGTCCATTCGCTCGTACCCGATGCTGGAGCCGTGGTTGATGAGGTTGGACTCCGCGATGGACAGCTTCTCTAGAATGGCGTGCGCGAGGGGGGAGACGGGGTGGTCGATGTGCTGCCGCCACCGCTTGAAGACGCGAAACTCGACTTCAAAAGGATACGCGACCGTCTTGTTACGCAGCGACGAGTCTTCCGCATCCGCAGGGGGGCTGGCCGCGCCGGCCTCCGCCGGCGGCGGCGGCGGCTGCTGCTTCTTCTCCAGTTCATGCACGTAGGTCTCGTCGAGGGAGAAGACCGTCCAGTTGAAGCTGACGCCGATGTTCTCCATGTCCAGCAGGCGGAAGCCGTTCAGCTCGACGTCCCAGACGGCGCGCGCAACGACGCGGTTCTGGTTCTCGTTGGAGAAGAAGGTGATCTTCACGAGGGTCAGCTGGGCCTCGTGACGCAGCTCGCCGCACTCGGAGTCGACGGCGCGTGAAACGCACGCGGGGCAGTCCTTGATGAAGTACAGCTGCATGGACTCCTCGCCCATGCGCTCCACGAACTCGAGGAACGAGGCGTGCTTGAGCTGCGTCGCGTAGGAGCCGTGGCGGGCGAGGCAGCAGTAGGCGGCGCCGAGGTTGATGTTGATGTTCACATTCTGTGGCCGCACGTCGTCCAGCGTGAAGAGGTAAGTGAACTCGTTCATGAAGTACTGCTTCAGCGAGCTGAAAAACTTCGCGGTGAGCACGGGGCTGCGTGCCAGGAGGTTCTCCGCCGCGTTCTCCACCGTCTGGTCCGACCGGCGGACCGTCAGCGGCACGACGTCGTCCTTCGCGTCGAAGTACGCATCCACGTCCGCATAGTCCTCCGCGTGCACCTCCTCCTTCGCGAAGCGGTCGGCGGGATCCGCCGCGGCGGCGGTGCCAGCCGGCTCCGGCGACGGCACGGACTCCGCCTGCGGGCTCTCCGCCCCATCCACCGGCCGCGGCGGTGCCGGCCCGTCCACCGACAGCGGCGCCGCCGGTACCGCCGCCATCGGGTCGACATAGGAGGCGGCCTCCGCGCCGGTGCCCGCTGCCTCCAGCTTCTCCACCGTGAGTTCCGCGTGGCAAACCGCCTCCGCACCGGTGTTCTCCTCCTCTTCTTCTGTGTCCATCTCCTCCGCGGGCGGCACCTCCCCGGTGAGCTCCATCTCTGCCTCTGCCGCTTCTGCCGCCTCGGCATCCTGCGCCTCCTCCTCCTCCGGCTGCTTCACCGGCCGCGGCTTGCCGATCGAGAGGTTGATGAGACGGATCATCTTGTCCTGCAGCTTGAACGGCTTGAGGCCCTTGTGGCCGAAGAGCTTCAGCGTGACCGTGCGCTCCGTGTTCTGCAGGTTGCCGATGATCATGCAGTAGCGTCGTCGCTTCTCCCGGCGGAAGAGCAGTTGGCGCACCGTGTCGGCCTCCTCCTTCTCATCGTACAGACCGAAGTGGTCGTCACGCGCGATGTGCTGCACCGGCGCGTCCATCGGGATCGTCTTCTTCAGGTTCTGGAAGGGCTCCGCGAGGGTATCCTCGACCGCTTTGTCCGCCTCGTTCGTCGTCGGCTGGAACGTCGTCGGCAGCACGATGGTAGACGTCGCTGCCGTGTACACCGAGTTCGCGTCCATCACCGTGCCACGCTGTCGCATCGTCGTCGCGTGCTCGTCGGTCCGCAGGCGCTGGTTGTGGCTGCCGCGGCCGCGGCGCACCACGGGCAGCGCCTCGCTTCCACTCACAACGACAGCAGGGACCTCTGGCGTACTCATGATGGGCTCCGCCGCTTATCACTGGGAGAGAGAGAGAGAGAGAGAGAGAAAAGGTATTAATTATAGTTAAAAGAAAAACAGTGTCTAGTAGCTTAATAAAACGAAGTTATACTTTCAATATGTAAAGCATATTTTAAATGAAGAGAGTGAGACAAAGAAGGGAGAGAGGATCGTAAGTGCATTTCCATGTTTTCGAAGAGCAACAAAAACAAGAAGCAAGATGCGGTAGCCTCTGGCAATACTACCAGAAGAAAGATAGAGGAAGAAACGAGACAAAGAATTATTAGTAGTAATGAAAAGGTTGAAAAAGAAATAACTCCGGAGAAACGAAAAGCACTTAAACGAAGAACGCAGTATGAATCGACCACAAAGGGAAACAATTGTAAAGAACGCAAAACGGTAATAGATTAAAAAGGGGGGACACAAAAAAGAGAGGGAAGGGGATGCATGAGTATAATGTTTGGTGTAGTGTACAACAAGAAAAAAAAAAGTACATATTCATAAAACAGTTTTCTCTTCTTTTTTTTTTTTACATACATACAATTCTCGTAAAAAATATAGATAGAGAAAAAAAAAGTCCTTCATTTCACACAGGCTACGTGATGTACAAGCTCGAAACTAAACAATAAAAATGACGACAAGGAAAAAAAGAGCGCAGATTCATGCGCACATGCAACGTACGTCTACGAAGAAAGAAAAAAACAATGATCTTTTGAGTGAATTCTTTTGATTAGTATTACTGCATATGAATGAAAAGTGTATGTATACATGGTATGCATCCAAATTACCATTGTGTTTATTTGTTTATTTATTTGTGCACTTTCACCTTAAAGTGGTGAATATTAATTAAGTATATATAATGCATTTATTGGAAGAAAAAAAAACTTACAAGTATAAAGAATGCGAATGGACAGAACGGCCTTTGGTTTTTAGTCTTCCTCAAAATAGAGAGAAGGATGTCCTACCGTCCTTCGCCACCGCGGCCTCTGTTGCCGCCGTAGCTGTGGGTCATGGTTACCTCCGCGCCGCGGTACGGGTCACGGTGGCTCGATGCAAAAAAGGTATAGCACGCCGCCATCGCGGCGCGGCGCGCCTCCGCCGCGGACCGCTGCGGTGCGGGGCGGCCCCCGTCCGACTCCTCCCTCCGGCTGCGCGACTCGTGCGCGGCGACGGCGGCGGTCTGCTTCCGCACCCCCATCGGCGGCGCGGCGCTTTTCACCGGCGGCGCGCGTGTGGTCTGGCTGCGCCTGTGTGAGAGCGACCGACTCGTGCTCGAGAGGCCGTGGCGGGTGAAGGTGAAGATGTGCTCATCCGCGTCCCTTCGGCCTCCCCCGGCGCTGTCCGCGACGGTGCCTTTGTGCGCCGCGCGCGGCGCCGCCCGCATCGGGACCGGCGTCTCCGCCACGAGCGGCGGCAGGCGGTCACACACCGCCGCCGGGACGACCACCTGCAGGACGTGGTGCGGCATCGTTCGGAAGGAGATGTGGGAGGTCGTGCGGGAGGGGCGCGAGCTGAGCGAGCTGAGCGTGGAGCCCTGCCGCCGCGCCGCGTACTCGCGGAAAATGAGCGCCTCGATGTCACTGCCGCTGAAGGAGGAGAAGGACGACTTGTGCGTGAACCAGCCGTTCAGCTCCTCGTCCCCCACGCCCGCCGGGCCGGCCGCATCGAGGTCCATGTCGAAGGAGAAGGACAGGGGCGTGGCGCCCTCGTCCGCCTCTACGCCCTCCGACGACACGGACTCGTCCTCGTAGAGCAGCTCCAGCATCTCCCCGTGCGCCTCCGCGAGACCGCCGCTCGTGTCGTAACGGTCGGGGCTCGCCGGGCTGCTCCCGCTGTGCGCGCCTGGCACGTCCAGCGGCCCCATGGCTGCGCGAGTCTCGCCGTCGTAGGCCGGCGACGGCAGCACCGCGCGCGCGCTCCGGTCCCCGGAACGCGTCTGGCCGCCCGCGTGATCGTCCCCGACACCGGTGGACCGCGCGCCGCTGCTGGACGCCATCGTGCGGCACGACGCACTCAGCTTGGAGGGGCTCCCCGCCGTCTCGCTCGTGTGGGGGGACGGCAGCCCCGCCTCGCACGGCAGCGCGGACCTGTGGAGCGGGCCGTCGTGGGGATGGCGCGGCGACAGGTCCTGCCCGAGGAGGCGCCGGTGGTCGTTGCAGCCGCCCGCGCGCGTGGCGGCGCCGCCCACGACGCTAGGGGCGAGCCTCGGCGCGTTTCCGCGGCCTAGGGAGGACTCTCTCGCGGCCATGGACTCTGTGTAGCCCTCCGCGCGATGCGGCAGCGGCGGCTGCTCCGTCGCGTGGGAGGACCTCGGCGACGCGTCGCTCGTATGACGCCGTGGCGGGGACGCGCTGGACAATTCCGGTGGGAGCTTGCCCTTCCCGGGCGCGCTGCCTTTGCGAGTGGGTGCGTGCCGACTGGCCGGCGACGCGGCTGCGGTGCTCGTCCTCGCAGTGGAGTCGCGGTGCTTCTTGGATCCCGAAGCTCCCATTGGTATCTACGCAAGAAAACAAAAGAAAAAAAGATAGCCCTATGAAAAAAAAAGGGCTTAAAAAAAAATGAAGCACTACACAAATACAGGTCCAGAATGGACGTTATGCAAGCTAAGAGAAGGGTACAGAATGAGTAGGAGAAGAAAACGCAATCATGTCAAATGAGACAATCTGCACCATATATAAGAATGCTCATGCACACATAGTACGCGAGAAACGAGAATAACAGTAGTTCAAAAACAGGCATCACTTTCGTTTGAACGCTTGTAACATTTGCATGCCCATACGCAGGAACGTGCATAGCATCTTACATTGGCATGCCACCAACATACATCTGTGATCGTCTGTCTCTTTTGACCTGTTTTTTTTTCTTTTTTGTGTGTGTATGTATGTTTTCCTAATCCTTCCGGCGGCCGTACTTGTCCACGCGGTGCAGACTCGCGCCCACGTTCCGCGGCTTCAGCGAGCTGGACTTGAAGTAGGTGCCGGTGCGGCCCGCGCGCTGGCACTGATCCTGCATCCGCTTCAGCGCGGAGGTCCACTCCTTCTCGGAGGGGTGCTTCACGAGCTTGGACACCGTCCCCGACTTGTTGGCCGACGAGGGCGAGAGCGTGATGCTGGCCTCGCGGTCATTCCCGACGATACTGGTGAAGTGATGGTAGATCCCCTTGGCCTCCGCGAACTCCTTGATCGCAACACACATCTCCCGCAGCTTGTACATGGCCGACTCCGCGCTCTGGAAGTCCTTGATGGTGAGCTTCACCGGGTGAAGCCGCCGTATGTCCTCCGCAATCTTCTTGCTCTTCCAGCCTATAAAGTGCGCATCCACCACATCGCGGAACTGATGGTCCACCAGCTTTTTGAGCTTCTCCGGGGCGCTGGCGGCCTCCTCCGCGGCGCCGGCAGCGGCCGCGCCAGCGGCAGCCATGTCCTCCGCGATGAGCTGATGGATCCACGGGGTCTCGTCCCTAATGCGACAGAACGCGAGGCCTTCGCGCACGCCCATCTGCACGAGGTGCAGGCCGCGCTGCTGCGCTTGCTCCAAGGCGTCCTCCAGACTGCATGGGCTGAGGTTGTTCATCTTCTCCTCGGTGCCGCTGTCCTTGTTCTGCACGTGCGTAATCTGCACCTCCTCCGCGACGATGAGGGAGTCGATCGGGTGCTTGTCAAGGTACCCACTAATCTTGCACTTGGCGGAGGGCGGCGCGCCGGGCGGACAGAAGGACTCGACGATGCTCTCCTTACTCTGCTTCGCGGTCTCGACGGCGGCGTCGTGTCGCACGCTCGCGAGCGGGTCGAACTCAAAATTGACATCACCGCCGCTGTTGTGGTTGGCGTCCGTGTTCCGAGTGGCATAGGCGCGCTGACTCGCCGCGCGGCACGCTGTGGGGAAGGAGGGGACCGGGCCCATCCTCGCGTTGCCAGTGTTCGGCCGCTGCCAGAGGGAAAAGTAGGCAGTCGCAGCGCGGAGGGTCGTCGACATTTTCTGGCAGCCGCGGCCTGCCACAGCGACAGGCATACGATACATCGTTCGCGATGCTGTTGGCTACGGTAAATAGGAAATTAAAAAAGCGGGGTCTCGTTAATAATAAGATCAACTAAATGTGTAAGAAGTAGGCAAAAGAAGAGAACAAGAAAGACGCTACAATGCTCTGGGAAGTAGAACAGTATACCATGAAACACTGTCACATCATTCATATGGACAAGAAGCGTACGTCCAAAACGCAAACCAAAGGGACAGGTTCAGTAAGATGCTAGTAATCTGTGAGTTTCGCTTCGTTGGTTGTTTGATGTTTTGTGAACAACACTACTTGCGTTCAAATAAGATGGAAACACCGTAATGGTCCGACGGGAACAAGTACTCCGGTGCCTCCTTGTTCTCATTCTCCGCATTGACGCTTCTCAGCCCCACGAGGTGCCCCTCCACCGGCCGCAGCGCGCCGCGGGTCCGCGTAAACACCTTATCCGACCGACCAAAAAAGATCTCCTCGATTTTCAGTTTACAGAACGTGTTGGTCTCGTCCATCGTCTTGCCGGGGTCCGCAGGGTGCAGGATCGGCCAGCACTCCCGGTACTGCGACGCCGGCGGCATGACGAACTCGTTCTCCGGCCAGTCGTTGAAGTCGCCCATCACAATCGCGTCCTCCGCGACCGGTGCGAAGGCGCCGGACGTGATGTGCCGCTGCAGCGCCACGTCCTGCTTCGTGCGCGCGGTGCGGTTCGACTTGCTGAAGGGCGCGAGGAGGTGCACGCCGGCGAGGTGCACCGGGGCGCCGCCCCACCGCACCGACACGACCGGCATCAGCGCGGTGTGGCCGCTCCACGCCGGGATGTTGACGTGTGTGAGGCGCGCGACGCACGCCCAGCAGCGCCGGTGCACCAGCATCAGCACGCCCCAGGGCTGCAGCACGGCGCTCGCCGGGCTGCAGGACGCCATGTAGGCCGCGCGGCACCACGGCTGCGCGAGCAGGAAGGTTGCGAAGGGCGCCTCCACTTCCTGCAGCACGACAACGTCCGCGTCCTCGTCGCGGATCAGCTTCGCCAGCACGGGGTAGCGGAGCGGGGAGCACCAGTCGATGCCCGGCATGCCGAGCGGCGTCGGCTGGCCGCTGTACCGGTCGAACATGACGTTCCACGTGAGCACCCGCAGCGATGCCAGGGGCGCTCCCGCGGCGGTGCCACCATCCGCGGCGGCCTCTCTCGGTGCCACGTACGGGAAGGCCGGCACGGGCTGCCAGCTCTGCGTGGCGCTGTGGAACACCACCGCGCTGTCCGCCGACGCGCCGCCCGCCTCGGTGTCCCACCGCTGGGTCACGCCGAGGCGCGCGCGGCGCGCCTCCGCGTCGTAGCCGCGGTCGCCGATATCGACAAACGACATGCGCCAGAGGCCGGCGCGCTGCTTGGCGCGCCACCAGCGGTACGACGGCGCAAAGCACAGCGACTTGTGCGGCCGGCTGGCGCTCCCGTAGCTCAGCGCGTGCTGCACCAGCCGCCGCGCCTCCCGCATGTCGGGCGAGTGGGCGATGTGCTTGGCCATCTCCGGCTTGGGGGTGGACCCCAC
The DNA here is from genome assembly GCA_000482145.1 of Strigomonas culicis. Taxonomy (NCBI): domain Eukaryota; phylum Euglenozoa; class Kinetoplastea; order Trypanosomatida; family Trypanosomatidae; genus Strigomonas; species Strigomonas culicis. Next base: position 109,312 of record AUXH01000003.1, read on the forward strand.
GCAGGCCTGCAGCGCGCTCTCCACGAAGGCGGGCTGCGGCTGGCACAGGATGGTGTACTCCGCCGCCGTCGGCCGCTGGTCGGCGCGCCAGAAGGGGTTGAAGCGGCGCGCCGCCGGCGGCGGCAGCGCCCCGCGGCTGGCACAGCGCCGCACGCCGCCGCCGCCGCCCTGGCAGAGCGCGGCCAGGTGCCCCAGCAGCTGCGCGGCCGTGACGGTGATGGACGGCTTACTCCCAGGGGACCGCGGCTCGACCGGCAGCAAAAAGAGCGGGTCCGGCGTGCGGCCGACACAGAGCATCGCGTGCGTCTGCAGCACGTATTCCAAGTAGTGCTCCGCGGCAGAGCTCCAGGCCGGCGCGCACGCCGGCGCGCGCCAGCACGTCAGCACCTGCAGCAGCCGCTCCACCGCGAGCTCGAGGCGGTTGTCGGGCAGCGTCGTAAAGAGAAACTCGGCCGCGCCGCCCCGCCGCGCGGCCGGCGGCGGCGCCACCTTGAAGTACGCGTCGAGCGTGGCCGCGACGGCGAGGCCGCCGACGCCGTCCAGCTCCGCGAGGGCGCAGCCGGCGCACAGCAGATAGAGAAAGAGCGTGTCGGTGCGCACGGCGGCGAGCGCCGCGCCCATGTCGGCCGACGCCGTCAGCTCCTGCAGATCCAGCCACGCAAGGAGGTCGAAGAGCCGGAGGTGCCGCAGGTCGGCGCCGTGTAGGACGGCGCTCGTGATGTTGTGGAAGGGCGTCAGCGCCCACGTGCTGAGGTGGAGCTCGCCGGACCCCACGAGGCACACGGAGTCGCGGTTCGCGTCGTAGTCGGGGCGGCACGCCAGGTCGAGCGCCCAGGCGGCCATCTTCTCCTCCGCCGATCCGAAGACGCCGGTGCCGGACAGCAGCACCTCCTCGGCGTCACCGCACAGTCGCGGGTTCGGCATCGTCTTTGCGAGGCGGTCCTCGAGGCCGAGCATCAGCGGCGTGCCGGGGAGCCGGCGCAGCCGCAGCTCCGCGCGGGCGGTGAGCGGCGTGTGCCGCAGCATGCTCGCCTTGGTGAGGCACTCCGCGCCGTCCAGGGCGAGCAGCAGCGACTTGCGGCAGTGCAGCTTCGTGGCCAGCAGCTGCTGCAGGCCGTTCAGCACGTGCCGTGAGGCCTCGCGCTGCCGCCGCCCCTCGTTCGCGACGTTCTTCGACAGACGCAGCGCGCCGGCGACCATCCCCGTCACATCGACGGCGACAAAGTCGAACTCGACCGGCTTTTTCGTGATCAGCAGACTGTACGCATCTGCGAGTTTTCTATTCTGGTAGGAAAGGCGCACACGAGACGGGTGGAGGAAGCCATGCATCGCACCCCCTCGCGAGTTAATCACACTGCTACAATAAACGAGAAGGGGGAGAGGAAGGAAGGAGAGGGATAGTGGTCGTGATAGTATGAGAGGGAGAACTAGCTGCAAGTGACACTGAAAGAGCTATCATTTTGGTGTTGTTGATATCACTACTTCTTTTTTTTTTTTCTTGTGTGTGTGTGTGTGTTTTGTGTATGGTCATCTCTTACGGATAGCAAAACAAAACAATTATTATGGAGAGAACAATGTATATGCAGCAACAAAGGAAAAGAGAGAGAGAGAAAAAAAAGCACTACAATTAACGTCATTACAACGCGGATTGGGGTTGGTCCATCCCCGCCAATCCTCGGAACATCTCCACGCCCACGCGGATGTTCTCGTCACGGAAGTCGTACTGCGTCGTGTGGATCGCCGGATAGTCGACGCCGTTTCCAATGAAAAAGTACGTGGCGGGGCACTTCTTGCCGTAATACCCGAAGTCCTCCGACGGCCGCAGCGGCGCCTTCAGCTCCACGAGCTCACGGCCCTGCCTCTTGGCGACAGCGCGCACGTGGTCAGTGCAGCCGGGGTCGTTGCGCGTCTCGGGGAAGTAGTCGCTGTACTCGAAGCGCATCTCGAGGCCCTCCTCCGTGGCCTTGCGCTGCGCCAAGGCCACCAGGGCGTCCCGCAGCGAGAGCAGCTCCGCCTCGTACACGGCGCGCACGGTGAGCAGCAGCTCGCCGGCGGCCGCCGCCATGCCGAACTGGCGCTGGCCGACGTTGACCTGTACGACCGTGCACAGGAGAAGACTCGTCGACTTCTTCGTCTCCTCCGGAATGGACTGGATGAGCGCCGCGATGGCGAGGGACGGGTTCTTGCCGGTCTCCGGCTGGCTCGCGTGCGCCGGGGTGCCCTTGAACTGGATGATCATTCCCATGGAGGCGCACATGATCACGTCGTTGCGCACCACCACCGACTTGTACGGAAAGCCCTGAAAGTTGTGGTAGCCGTACATGCGCGTGATGCCCTCGCGCTCAATCATCGGCACGCACTGCTGCGCACCGTTCCCCACCTCCTCGGCGGGCTGCCACAGGAAGAAGATGTTGTGCGGCGCCCCCTTCTGGTCCACCTCCAGTGCGAAGCCCATCAGCGTCGAGGAGTGGCCGTCGTGGCCGCACTTGTGCGACTTGTGCGGCTGCTTGGACGCCCAGGGCAGCGCAATGCCCTCGTCCATTGGCAGTGCGTCCAGGTCAGCGCGGAAGCAAATGTTATCCTTCGTGTGGCTGCCTGGGGCGCGATAAATGGCATAGAACCACGTCTTTTCGTCCTTAATCTCCAAGTTTTTCGTGTGCTTGCGAAGGTAGTCCATGAGGTGCTGCTTGGTCCATACCTCTTCGTTGGACACCTCCGGGTGCTCATGGAGCACATGGCGCAGCTGCACCACAAGGTCGTAGTTCTTCTTGTCCATACGCTTGCACGCTGTAGAAAAAAGCGCTACAGGGAGAGTAGCAAAATGATGAAAAAGATAAAGGATGAAGAAGGGTGAGTTAGAGCACGGAGAGAAAGAGGGGAGGAAGTGGTGTTAGCTTTACATTATCGCCACATGCAACAACGAAAATAAAAACAAAAAGAGCATTGAAGCAGATAGTAACAGCACATACAACAACGCGAAAAGAAGTAGAGAGAACAAATGGAGCCATCCACTAAGATTAGCCTTTCACTACTCCTATCACGGTAAGCACAAACAACCTTGCAACCTTCAATAAATACGATGCTTCGCACACGGTAAAAAAAAAGGGGGGGACGAATTAAAAAAGGTTGGACGGTGAAACGTGAGGAAAAGAAAACTCTCAAATGCAAAAGTGACACAATGTTAAAGCAAAGAGAAAGAAAGAAGAAGAAAGGGGGTAAGTATAAAAGCACGCTTGCCAGTAATACATTAAAGTAGCTTTATCAGAACCGGTTGATGTAGCGCTACGAAAGAAAAAAAAAAGACAAAACGGATTGCAGGGAAGAACTATTACAGCGCCCTCGAGTGCTGAACAAACTTCGATATCACACGACGAGATGCCTGTAGTAAGTTGGACGAGATCCTTTCGCTGTACTCCACCCCGTTGTCGTGCAGTGAGCGCAGCACGAACGAGTAAAAGTCGGGCGGTAACCCGTCCCCCAGCGAATACGTCGCCGGCATAGCGCCGTTCCGACCCGCACGGCGGCGCAGCGCCTTATGGACCTTCTTGTGCCGCTGCAGTATCAAAACGGTGTACGGATCAAATCGCTGGGCTGCCGCGAGTCCGGGGTCGACCCCGGCGTCCTGCAACGCCAGCGCGTCGTCGGGCACGACTCCATCCTCTGCTGCTGCCTGCTGGTCCAGGTGCACCAGCAAACGCTCGAGCTCGAACACCTGGTCGCGGAAGGGCGTTCCCGACGTGACGGCCACACCGCTCTCCCTCTGATGTGCGACAAGCCGCGTAAACAGTTCTTTTGATTGGGCATCGTCGTAGACAAACACCTCCGCGCGCAGCCCCTTCAGCGCGCGCTGCAGCAGACCGATGGCCTCGTCGTCATAAAAGTGCACAAGGGTGCCCTTCGCGTTCAGCAGCGTGATGAGCACGGCGGGGAGCTCGGACCCCGTGCAGGCGCGGTAGCCCCACCGCAGCCGCTCCGGCAACACGACCGCAGCGATGGGCAGAGGTCCATCCTTCGGCACGCCCACCGCCGCGTCGCCGTGCGCCACCCGCGGCGCCGCGAACCGCCGCCACCGCAGGAGGTCGAAGAGCCGACGCTGCGCCGCCAGCGGGTCCGGCACCGGGGGTGCCGCTGCGTCGCCCGATGGCCCCTCCGTCGCCTCTGCGGCCGCGGCGAGGGCTTCCATCCCACACAGGGTCGTGTGGCAGCGCGCCAGCATGGCCTCCGCCGGCTCCACGTAGTCGCGGAAGACGCGATGCAGGGCGTCCTGCAGTGAAAAGCAGCCACGGCTCTCGCAGAGCGACGCGAAGCGGCGGCACCGGTCGGCCGCCGCCCCGTCGCCGAACAGATCCGGACCAGAGGCTGCATCCGACGCCTCCGTCTCGTCCCCCTCGTCGGAGTCCTGCTCAAGCTGCCACAGCGGGGTGGCGGTGGCCGCCGCGCTCGTCGGCTGGCCCTCCATGCACACGGCGCCGTCCACCGCGATGGGCGCCAGGCCGCCGGGCCCCTCGCGGAGCAGGGCCTGCAGCAGCAGCACGTGGAGCAGCAGACCCACCTCGCGCGCCTCCCGCAGCGCCGGCGCCGTCTCCAGAGAGAGGAGGTGCACGCGCGCGGTGCCCGCCGCCGCGTCCCAGCGCACGTGGACGCAGTCCGGCGCGGCGGAGGAGAAGGCACCGAGCAGCTCCGTGGCGACGACGCCGGGCACCTCAGCGGAGGCCAGCTGCACCCGCGTCGCCTCCTTGCTGTCGTGCGACACCGCGAGGGTGTAGGGCCCGCGCACCAGCGTCATGGGGGGCAGTGCGCCGAAGGGGAACGAAAAGGACAGCCCGTCCGCCCCGGATGACGTGGCGGGACACACCGGCGCCGCGACACCGCGGCGGAGGGAGCGCCACACGTAGCCGAGGGTGTGCTGCGCCAGCGACCGTGGGGCGGTCGCCGACTCGCTGCAGGGCGGAGGGAGGCGCTCCTCCATCGCCAGCCCCGCGGAGGTCGACAGGACCACCAGCTGCGACACGCGCAGCTGCCGGTACGCGAGCAGCGTCCGCCACAGCAGCGGGAGGCTGGCGCCCTCCTCACCGGGGGACGCACGGTTCTCCATGCCGCAAGGCGGCAGTGCACTGTAGCGGCACGCGGCCTCCAGTGAACAGTCCAGCGGTTGCATGTCGGCAAGCGCCGTCGCGCTGTACAGCAAGTGGGAAAGGCTCAGCGGCACCGGCGCATTGCCGGGCTCGTCCTCACAGGGCACATTGGAGATGTGCATGGCCGTATGGAACACGCAGCGATCCCTGCTATACACAGAAAGCAAAACGATTAAGTGCTTTTCAAAGGAAACGGCGGTAAAGCAGCAAACAGGGGAAAGAAGAGGAGAATAGGGGAGAAAGGGAGAATACAAAAGCAGTACGGAGCAAAAAAAAAAGGCAAAATCAACGGAGAGCCTTTCTGAATAAAAAAAAAAACATGAAGAAGATAAAAAGGGGGAAAGATATAAACTTAGGTAGAAATAATCTATGTTTCAACTATTAACCGCGACATTGGGTGTAACTTGTATAGTTTTTCTATAACTCTGAATGCATGTATGAAAAAAAAAGGGGGGGAAAGGAAGTGAACGACTCTCAAGCTGTGACACCAAAGTCTTACGGCAGTTTTTGCGTCGCCACGATGTCATCGGTGGTCTGCTCCGTCGGCAGCGGCGGCGCGGACGGCTCCTCCTCCAGCTTCACCGCAGACAGTTGAGCGGTGGCGATGTCGCTCGGTTCAATGAGTCGCGCGGCGCCGTCGGCCGCGTTTCGCTCCTCCACGCCCTCCGTCTCCGTGGCGCCGGTGCTCTTCGGCAGCCCGCGCCTGGGCCCCGCACTGGCCCCGCTCTTGCGCATCGCATCCAGCTTCGTCCGCTCGCTCGTGTACTGCGCCATGAACTTCATGTAGCGCTTACCGGCGACACTCGTGCCGACGTCGCGCACCTCCAGCGGGTGGACGGAGATGCACGTGCTGGTCGCGCCCCTCGCGTCGCCTCGCTTCGTCGCGTCCTCCTCCTTACCGTTGTCCGCCGCGCTGTCCTTGTGCACGCCTTCGCCATCCGCATCGTTGGGGTTGGGGTTCGTGGCGGGCTCCTCGTTTTCGTTTCCCTCGCCGTCGTTCTCCTCCTGCTTGACCCTGTCCTGCTCGTCGCCCTCCGCCTTGCCTTTGCGCGAGTGCCGCTTGGCCGCCGGGTTCCCGCTCTTCACGCGCAGCGCGATGAAGGGCATGCGCAGCGCGGCCGCGGACGCAGGGAGGTGCTGCTGGTCGGGCTGCTCCCGCAGCGCCCTGTGCATGAGCTGCAGCGCCTTGGCGGACTCGTTGTTCGACAGGGGCGGCCGCAGCGGGGGGTACTCGTACTCCTTGGGTTCCTCCGGGGCCGGCGGCGCCTCCGGTAGCGCCGGGGCCTCCACCGCCGCGGCAGGGCTCTCCGCCGGCGCGGCGCCGGCCGGCGCGGGCGGCGCCCCGTCTGCCCTCTTCGCACGGTTCACGCGGCGCTTCTTCGGTGCCGCCCCGCCCTCCACGGCCTCCCCCTCGACCGCCGTGACGCGGCTGCGGCGCCGCTTCTGGGGCGGCTCCCCCGTGGGCGTCGGCTGCGTCGCGACCACCGTCACCTCGTGCACATCGTCGCCGGCCGCCTCCGCGGGCGCCGGCGGCTTCCTGCTGCGGCGCCGCGCACCCGGCAGGTGCACCTCGCCGCGCTGCCGCCTCTCCCGCTGCGCGACCCCCCCGTGCGGCTCGCCCGTCACAGGACAGAAGGCGCTCGAGAGGCCGCACTGCGGGCACAGGCTCGACACGTGCGGCTTGCCGGTCGCCGCGCAGAAGGGCACGCGGCTCAGCCCGCAGTCCGGGCACGGCGCGTCCGCGGCCGCCTTCGCCGCCGCGTTGCGCGGCCGCTTCGCCGCCGGGGCTGCCTCCGCCGGCGCGGGGCTCGCGGTCGGCCGCTTCCGGCCGCCGCCGGAGGGGCTGCGCTTGCGGCCCTTGGCGGGCTCGGAGGCGGCGGAGACCTCCGCCGCGAGGTCCTGCAACAGTGTGTGCTCCTGGTCCCTCGCGGGGCTGGCGGCTTTCTTGCCCTGCCGCCCCTTCGCCTCGGCGTCGGCGGTCGCGGGGTCCGCCGTGGCCCGCGGCTTGCGCGGCTTGACCGGCAGCGCCGCCGCGGCCTCCGCCGCGCCGGGCAGCCCCGCGATGGCCTGCACCACGTCCGGGAGGTACACCCCGTAGAGCTCGATGCCGCGGATGTTGCTCCTCTCGGTACTGGGGGAGCGCAGCAGCAGCTGCGCGGCGCGGTCCGCGTAGTCGCGCTCCGCCTCGGCGATGGCCTGCAGCCACACGCCGCCCGAGCTGCGTCCCTCGTAGCGCTTCGCCGCGGGCGCGTCGCTGCGGGTGATCCTGTAGAGCGGGCCCGCCTTGGCCTTCGGGTCCGCCGCATGGGGGCTGTCTGCGATGGTGGCCGTAAAGTAAAGGCCGAGTGGGTGGCCCGCACCACGGTCACTCACGTGGGGGTGGATCTCCACCGCCAGCTGCCGCCTCCCCTTCTTCGCCGCCGTGCCGCCGCTCTCTTCGTCGATCGCGCTTTGGAAGACGGAGCGATCCACAGTGAAGCCATTGGTGAGAAAAACGGTTTGCCCGTTTTTGGTAGACATGAAGTGGGGGTCTGGCACAATGGTGCCCAAGTCTACCACACGAAGCATGTCCTCTTCTTCGTTTTGGAATGATCCTTTATACTAGAAGGTGGTGGAGAAAGAGCAAAAAGGGGGAGAGACAAACGTATTAAGAATAGCACAGAAAGAAAGAAAAACACAGCATTACGTATCCTCACTTTTTTTTTCTTTTATTAAATACCTTCAGCACAAGTACTCTCGAACAGACAACCACGCTGTACCTTTTTTTTTTTGTAATTGTAAACTAAAATAAAAATGAGGAGAAAAGAATCACTCGAACGTCAAGCAACAATACAATGCTTATCGGTAAGACTTGGTGAAGCGAGAGCGCGCAGAGTGGCGGCCCCACTTCTTGGGCTCGCAGCGGCGGGGGTCCGCCACCAGCAGGAACTTGTCGTACGCGATCAGGCGCTCCTTGAGGGCGGCCTTCTCGATCTCGTTCTTGTACTTCTGGTAGTACGCAACGAGGCCCTTGGCAATAGCCTGGCGCGCGGCGTACGCCTGCGCAACCGGACCACCACCGCGCACGTTCACGTCGATGCGCAGGCGGGAGTAGTACTTGGCGCCGACCACCTTGACGGCCTCCAGAAGCTTCGCGCGGAGGGTCTCGGGCAGGATCTGCTGAATGGGGGTGCCATTGATGCGGATGTTGCACTGAGCCGCCTTCGTCACGGTCGCGACGGCGATCGCGGTCTTCTTCTTGCCGAAGGTCTGAACCTGCTTCAGCGTAAAATCCTTCTTGTCAGCCATGATGAGTGATATTTCTTTGAAAGTGGAA